>JAVKPL010000533.1:0-15146 GCA_032173675.1 Gastrolobium villosum
CACCGAATCCTTAACGTAACGCTTCAGGTTGGCTCCAATTTGAATTCTTAGTAGTTGTGCCATTCGTTCTTCATTTTTCGTTCTTACGCTCACAAATTCTTTCTTCCTCACTGTTGTGTTGTGATTAGGTATTGCTACTTCCTTTTAGATTTCGATTTTCGATCAAGTTTTTTGGTGCCTTTAACAATTATTGTTCAGTTCTCATATAACACCTCAAATATTTAAATGTGTATTTTAATGATATATTGAGAAATGAAAGTTGATGGATTAGTGAAAATCCAAGTATTATGGCCAAAAGGGGCAAAAGGGCAAAATTGTAATTTGCCAACCGTGTGTTAGGAGGCTTAAATACTGAGTTAGAGATTTCAAATGACAAAAGTAAGGTTGGAAATGGAATCAGGGCGAAAAATTGAGTAAATAGGCAAATTTGGGAAAAATTGATGAATAGTGATTTTTAGCGTTAAAATACTGTGATGTGAGTGTACCGATAGGTGTGAAATTTTATCATTTTTTTGGAGAAATAAAAATATGTCATGGACTGGAAAAATATTTAGATTAAGGATTTGTGATCGGAAATTTTATCGGAGTTAAAGTTAGATCGCGTGTGGGACCCGTGTGACCGAAGTCACTTGGCCCCACCTCCCTTTTCTTCTTCTTTTCCTTCTTTCTTCCTCCATTCCCGTGCGCACCTTCTGTGAGAAAAAGAGACCAAAACCTCCATTCTTCACCTTTCTCCCATTTCTTCGTTTCTTCACCGAATCGCTTGATTTTGGTGTTGAAATCTATCGTAAACAACCTTCCAAAGCCATTGGTAGCACCTAGAAGCCTTGAATCCATCTCTTTGGCCGCGTTTCAAGCAAAGTCAGATCCGACCCATAAGTGTTTTTGGAGATTTCTTGGAGTTTTGATCTTCAAATGGTTTAGTGAAGCCTTGGTGGTGATCATACTACTCATTGTAAGTATATTTGTGGTATTTTGATAGTTGATTTCATAGATCTAGAAATTTATGTTCAAACCTTTGATTTTAGATGTGTGATGATAGAGAGCCCAAATGGAAAAATGCTATTAGATGAAAAGGCCTTAGAATCATGTTTGTAAGCTAGAAATGCTATGTTAAATTTTGGTGAAAAATCTAGGTTTTTAACTTAGAGAATTTTGAGGAATTTTGATGAAAAATGAGTTTTGTGTAATTGGGATTTGATGATTGTTGTAGGGTGCCTCACACGGTTGGATTTGAGAAAAGTTGAATTGGAGCATACGTTTGGAACGGTGTTGCTCGTGTTAAGGTAAACTCTTGGAACTTGGGTTTAATCCCTAGTGAGCTCCACCACACCTAGAGGAAGGTTGTGGTTGGATTATGTAGTGATGACATGATGTGTTTGTGTGCTTGTATGCATATTGCTTGTATTGTGTGAAATTGTGTGGTCACTGATCAGTTGACAAGTGGAGTTTGGTCATCCGCTGGATTCATCCTTGTGAGAATGCCAGTCGGGTATTGCCGTGGAGTCGACTCTGGGAGCGGCGCCAGGATGATCCAAACGTGGGACGTCCGCCGGATAGGGCTCATGAGGAGTTCCGGTTGGGTATTGCCATGGAGTCTTCTCAACCATGGGAGAGGCGCCAGGACGGTCTCGGGAGTTATATGATGGAGTCCTTGAACACGAATCCATGAGTGGATGTTCTTGGGAGTCTCCAGGAGGATGGTGATATTGTTTTACTTGCATGCCATATTATGTCATTTTGATACATTTTAGTGAGCCATGGAGTGGAGAGAGCCTCTAGCTCCATTGGTTTACTGAGATATATCCGTATATCTCACCCCGTGTTTGGGGGACCACATTTCAGGTCACTATGAGCCGGGAGGAGCTTCGGGCAAGAAGCCCGTGTAGTGGACGTTGGATGGGCATGCGGTGCATTGGATTGCATGGCTTTTTGGAGGAGTTTATGGAGTGCACATAGCATACCATTAGTATTTTGAGACTTAGGTCATGAACATATTGCATGATGTCATTTTCCATGCTTTTGTTAGTGTTCATGGTCATATGCTAAGTCTTGATATGTTTTATTATTCATGGCTTGGATATCTGTATATTTTGAGTGAGCATGGGACTTGTCCATTGCCACATTCATAGCCTTGAAGTCTTGATGTGTAATGATGTAAAGATGGTCCATAAGTACATGTAAATGGCCATTATTTGAGAATGATGTAATTGATGTTGAACTTAAGGAAATCGAATGATGGAAGGGCCTAGAGCCAACATTAGGACATGATTATGTGTTATGTGGAGTACCAAGGGGTTAGGGATGGATTACACACCCTTTTTGGGGCTCAAAACAGCTGTAATCTGTCATTTTGCTGCATAGTAATCGATTACCCAAGCATGGTAATCGATTACCATGCAACAGGGGACGAAGAATTAGCTACTGTCTGCACTGGTAATCGATTACTGGCCTTTGGTAATCGATTACCATGTGAGGTAATCGATTACCCAAAGCTGGTAATCGATTACCAGAACAGAGGAATTGAAAAATTGGCTACTTCCTCATTTTTGACAGGTGGTAATCGATTACCACCCACTGGTAATCGATTACCACAGTGTAAATTTTGAAAATTCAGGTTTTTCTAGACTAAAAGAAAGGGGTATAACTTGATGGGTAGAACTCCAAATGATATGTGGTTTGAAACCACACGTAGACAATGTAAAGGACTACAACTTGGTAAAATATGAGAGTAAGATGGTGAGTTTAAATGAATTGAATAAAGAGGAGAATGGATGATGTTAGAAAGTGTATGATTCCGCAAATGGCATTTACAATTATAGTGTGGTTTTAATTGATTACGGAAAAAGCGTTTATGTAAGAAAAGGAATATGTTAAAAAGAAAAATTTGCCCGTAATTTAATTAATCTAATCACTGTGATTGTAACTGCGCTTAATATCATAATCAATGTTAACATTACCGGTGTACAACGGGCTGTTACATTTTATGGTATCAGAGCAGTTTTGTTTAGGGAACTCTGATTGTTTGTGTATGTTGTATCTTGTGTGTCATAGCTATCTGTGAACTATTTATGATTAATGTATATGTGATTCCTCAGTGTGGGTCTGATCAACTCATTCCTTTGTGTTACATGTACAGATATCATGAGTAGGGCACGAGGTCGCCGTGGGGCACGTGGTGCAGGTCCTTTGCCACCGGATCCGGTCACTGCAGCACTGAATGCTCTGCAGGCGGAAACGGCTGCAAATAGAAATATGACTGAGAACCTGATGAAAGCTAATCAGGATATGATGCAGGCCTTTATGGCTGAGATGAGGGCGGATAGAGGTCATCCTAGGAGGGAGAAAACACCTCCACATACGGCTACGGTGACCCCTACACCGACGCCATCTGTTACTCCTCAACAGGGGGAGAGTGGGGCTAGTCACCACACTGGTGAGGCTAGTCATCATACTACTACGGATCCTAGCTATGTTCCTGATCCGTCATCTGTTGCCCAATCTACTGGGGCTGCTGGGCAAGTTATTGATAATGCTGATGATGAGCGTAGGCTCATATCTTTTAGGAAACATAAGCCACCCGCATTTCTGAGGTCAAGGGACCCAAAGGAGGTCACTGCTTGGTTGAGGGGCATGGACAAGATTTTTCAGGTTATGAGATGCCAAGATCCGCAGAAATTATTGTATTCTGTGTATATGCTGGAGGGTGATGCCCAAGAGTGGTGGGACAATGTGTCTCGCCCATTTGTTATTCAGGGTGAGGTCCTTACTTGGACTATGTTTGAAGGATTATTTCATGAAGAATATTTTCCCCGTGATGTTCGGGAGGCAAAGCAAGGTGAGTTCGATAAGTTGGTACAGGGGGTTATGACTGTGGATGCCTATGTGGCAAAATTTAATGAGCTTGTGAAGTTTGCTAATTATGGAGGTACTCTACCTACTCCGGAATTCCTGTCAGCTAAATTTCAAAGAGGGCTGAGTGAGAAGATTGCTAAGAGGATGTCAAATACCGCAGTGAGAAACTTTGCTGATTTGGTGACCCAGTGCAAAAGGGTCGAGACTGTTTATGGGAGGTATCCGAAATCTGATTCGGGAAAAGAGCAAGATGTTAAGAGGACACCTGGTCCTTCAGGTAATACTAACAGGGGAGGTTTCAATAATAATAATAGAGGTAGGGGGTTGCATGTGAGGCAGCCTCCTGGTCAGTTCAAGAGGGGTGGAAATAATGGTGGTGGTGGTGCTTCGAACAGATATTTTACCCCACAATGTGGGAAGTGTGGGAAATACCACAGAGGTGTATGTGGTGCTGGTACGTCGAATTGTTTTAGATGTGGTCAGAGTGGCCACTTTGCTAGAAATTGTACATCTCCTTCGGGGCAGGCTGCGAATCTGCAGGCCTTGCCGCCAGCTACTACTACTACTGCTGCTCCTATTGCTGTTGTTCCTACTGTGGGACGAGTTTATACTACTAATGCGCAACGTACTGAAAAGGCTCCGAATTTGGTTAAAGGTATAATTTTTCTATCTAATGTTGATTTATCTGTGTTGTTTGATTCGGGAGCTACACATTCATTTGTGGCGGACTATGTGGCTAAGGCGCTGGACTTAAAGGTAACACGGATGGTTCCGCCGATGCGTATTACTACTGCTACAGGAGAGGTTAGTGAATCGTCTTGGATCTGTGAAGATGTGAAGTTCACTTATTTAGGCAGGGGTTACACCATTGATTTAATTATCTTACCCCTGGCCTCTGTCAATTTAATTTTGGGGATGGATTGGTTGTCTCGGAACTGCGCAATGATTGATTGCTGCGGAAAGAGGTTGTTGCTATCTCACGAGAGGCCGTCTGTTTGTCCGTCTTTATATTTGTCTGTCAGTCAGACTGTGAAAGCCTTGAAGGCTGGAGATCTGGGTTATGTTTTGTTGGGCGGATTGGTGGGTGATAAAAAGGAAGAGATTTCTGCTATTCCAGTTGTAAATGAGTTTGAGGATGTATTTCCGGATGAGATACCGGAATTCCCGCCAGAGAGAGAGATTGAATTCTCGATTGATTTATTGCCTGGTGTGGGGCCGATCTCCTTGGCTCCATACCGGATGTCGCCACTTGAGTTGGCTGAATTGAAGAAACATATTGAAGAACTGTCTGCGAAGAATTTTATCAGGCCGAGCGTGTCTCCGTGGGGAGCACCGGTGATATTTGTAAAGAAAAAGGATGGTAGCATGAGATTGTGCACTGACTACCGACAGCTGAATAAAGTGACTATTAAGAACCGGTACCCATTACCGCGTATTGATGATTTATTAGATCAGTTGAGGGGTGCCTGTGTATTTTCAAAGATTGATCTCCGGTCCGGATATCACCAGATTCGGATTAAACCGGAGGATGTACCTAAAACAGCTTTCCGATCCAGATATGGACATTTTGAGTATCAAGTGATTCCTTTTGGGCTTACTAATGCCCCGGCGGTGTTCATGGACTATATGAACCGCATTTTTAAACCGTATTTGGACCAGTTTGTAATTGTGTTCATTGATGACATTTTGATCTATTCTAAGAGTAAAGAGGAGCACATGGACCATTTGAGGACTGTGTTGCAGGTGTTGAAAGACAAGAAACTATATGCTAAACCGTCTAAGTGTGAATTCTGGTTGTCTGAGGTGCAATTTTTGGGTCATGTTATTTCTGCAAGTGGTGTTGCAGTGGATCCAAGCAAGATTGAAGCGGTGAGTGACTGGGAAAGACCTAAGACTGTGACTGAAATTAGAAGTTTTCTGGGGCTTGCTGGCTATTATCGCCGATTTATTCAGGGATTTTCTGCAATGGTTCTACCGTTGACTCGATTAACACGGAAGGATACTCCTTTTGTGTGGACCCAGGAATGTGAGGACTGTTTTCTGCTACTTAAAGAGAAATTGACTACTGCTCCGGTGTTGACTCTACCTGATCCGGAGGGTGAGTTTGTATTATATTGCGATGCTTCTAAGAAAGGTTTAGGGAGCGTGTTGATGCAGGAAGGAAAAGTGATTGCATATGCGTCTAGGCAGCTGAGGCCACATGAAGAAAATTATCCGACGCATGACTTAGAATTGGCTGCTATTGTGTTTGCCTTGAAAATTTGGAGGCACTTTCTGTATGGGATGAAGTTTGCTGTGTTTAGCGACCATAAAAGCTTGAAATATTTATTTGATCAGAAGGAGCTGAATATGAGGCAGCGTAGATGGGTTGAATTCTTGAAGGATTATGATTTTGAATTGAAATACCACCCGGGAAAGGCCAATGTTGTGGCTGATGCATTGAGTAGGAAGTCTGTTAACTTATCTCATATGATGATGTGGGACAATGAAGTGATTGAGCAATTCCGTGATATGAAAATAACGGATTTCTTTGCAGGAAGAATGTGTGATATGGAGTTGACTCGGATTGAGAACGAGCTGCACGAGAAGATTAAAGAGACTCAGATTCGCAATGAGAGTATAAAGTATTTGAAAGGCCAGAGTGGCATATCTGTTAATGAACAGGGATTATTGTTATATCAGGGCAGGATTGTTGTGCCCAAGGAACTTGCAGAGGAAGTTATGACTGAGGCCCATAAGGGTCAATATGCTATCCACCCAGGTGCCACAAAGATGTACCAAGATTTGAAAGTTAAGTTCTGGTGGCCTGGTATGAAAAGAGATGTTGCCGAGTACGTGTCTAAGTGCTTGGTTTGCCAGAAAGTGAAAATAGAGCATCAGAAACCTGCTGGATTACTTCAGCCGCTGGATATACCAGAATGGAAATGGGAGAGTATTTCAATGGATTTTGTTGTGGGATTGCCGAGAACTCAAGCTGGTTATGATTCGATTTGGGTTATTGTGGACAGACTCACGAAGTCTGCACATTTTCTACCAGTACGAGTGGATTACACCACGGAAAAGTTGGCTACACTGTATGTAAAGGAGATTGTTAGACTCCATGGGATACCGATTAGCATTGTGAGTGATCGGGACCCGAAGTTTACTTCGCGATTTTGGGGAGCTTTGCAGCAGGCTTTTGGCACTCAGCTTCGACTGAGCACTGCTTATCACCCGCAGACTGATGGTCAGACTGAGAGGACCATACAGACACTTGAGGATATGCTGAGAGCATGCACACTGGAACAGGGTAATGCTTGGGATAAGTACTTACCACTGGTGGAGTTTTCATATAATAACAGTTTTCATTCCAGTCTGGGTATGGCACCATATGAGGTTTTATATGGCAGGAGGTGTCGTACGCCCACTTGTTGGACTGAGGTAGGCGATAAGGAAAGGTTTGGTCCGGATTTTGTGCAGGAAACGACAGTGCAAATTGAAATGATCAGAGAGAAATTGAAACAGGCACAGAATCGGCAGAAAAGCTATTATGACAATAAGCATAGACCGCTGGAATTTGAGGAAGGTGACCATGTATTTGTACGTTTGTCGCCGGTCACAGGTGTTGGCCGTGCGTTGGGTGTGAGGAAGCTGAGTCCACGGTTCATTGGGCCATATCAGATTATGAAAAGAGTAGGAGTGGTGGCCTATCAGCTTGCCTTACCCCCGCAGTTATCTAATTTACATGATGTTTTTCATGTGTCGCAGTTGCGACGTTATGTTCCGGACGAATCACATGTGGTGATGCCGGATAATATTGAAATCAGGGAGAATTTGAAGACTCCCATTGGTCCTATTGCAGTATTGGATCGCAGTGAAAAGCGATTGAGAAGTAAAGTGATTCCCATGCTGAAGATTCAGTGGGAAGGCCGCACACCTGAGGAGGCTACTTGGGAGCGGGAGGACGAGATTCTCCGGCTGTATCCTGAGTTAGTGAGCAGGTATGATTTAATTTTGCGGACAAAATTTCAAAAAGGTGGGGTGAATATAACACCTCAAATATTTAAATGTGTATTTTAATGATATATTGAGAAATGAAAGTTGATGGATTAGTGAAAATCCAAGTATTATGGCCAAAAGGGGCAAAAGGGCAAAATTGTAATTTGCCAACCGTGTGTTAGGAGGCTTAAATACTGAGTTAGAGATTTCAAATGACAAAAGTAAGGTTGGAAATGGAATCAGGGCGAAAAATTGAGTAAATAGGCAAATTTGGGAAAAATTGATGAATAGTGATTTTTAGCGTTAAAATACTGTGATGTGAGTGTACCGATAGGTGTGAAATTTTTATCATTTTTTTGGAGAAATAAAAATATGTCATGGACTGGAAAAATATTTAGATTAAGGATTTGTGATCGGAAATTTTATCGGAGTTAAAGTTAGATCGCGTGTGGGACCCGTGTGACCGAAGTCACTTGGCCCCACCTCCCTTTTCTTCTTCTTTTCCTTCTTTCTTCCTCCATTCCCGTGCGCACCTTCTGTGAGAAAAAGAGACCAAAACCTCCATTCTTCACCTTTCTCCCATTTCTTCGTTTCTCCACCGAATCGCTTGATTTTGGTGTTGAAATCTATCGTAAACAACCTTCCAAAGCCATTGGTAGCACCTAGAAGCCTTGAATCCATCTCTTTGGCCGCGTTTCAAGCAAAGTCAGATCCGACCCATAAGTGTTTTTGGAGATTTCTTGGAGTTTTGATCTTCAAATGGTTTAGTGAAGCCTTGGTGGTGATCATACTACTCATTGTAAGTATATTTGTGGTATTTTGATAGTTGATTTCATAGATCTAGAAATTTATGTTCAAACCTTTGATTTTAGATGTGTGATGATAGAGAGCCCAAATGGAAAAATGCTATTAGATGAAAAGGCCTTAGAATCATGTTTGTAAGCTAGAAATGCTATGTTAAATTTTGGTGAAAAATCTAGGTTTTTAACTTAGAGAATTTTGAGGAATTTTGATGAAAAATGAGTTTTGTGTAATTGGGATTTGATGATTGTTGTAGGGTGCCTCACACGGTTGGATTTGAGAAAAGTTGAATTGGAGCATACGTTTGGAACGGTGTTGCTCGTGTTAAGGTAAACTCTTGGAACTTGGGTTTAATCCCTAGTGAGCTCCACCACACCTAGAGGAAGGTTGTGGTTGGATTATGTAGTGATGACATGATGTGTTTGTGTGCTTGTATGCATATTGCTTGTATTGTGTGAAATTGTGTGGTCACTGATCAGTTGACAAGTGGAGTTTGGTCATCCGCTGGATTCATCCTTGTGAGAATGCCAGTCGGGTATTGCCGTGGAGTCGACTCTGGGAGCGGCGCCAGGATGATCCAAACGTGGGACGTCCGCCGGATAGGGCTCATGAGGAGTTCCGGTTGGGTATTGCCATGGAGTCTTCTCAACCATGGGAGAGGCGCCAGGACGGTCTCGGGAGTTATATGATGGAGTCCTTGAACACGAATCCATGAGTGGATGTTCTTGGGAGTCTCCAGGAGGATGGTGATATTGTTTTACTTGCATGCCATATTATGTCATTTTGATACATTTTAGTGAGCCATGGAGTGGAGAGAGCCTCTAGCTCCATTGGTTTACTGAGATATATCCGTATATCTCACCCCGTGTTTGGGGGACCACATTTCAGGTCACTATGAGCCGGGAGGAGCTTCGGGCAAGAAGCCCGTGTAGTGGACGTTGGATGGGCATGCGGTGCATTGGATTGCATGGCTTTTTGGAGGAGTTTATGGAGTGCACATAGCATACCATTAGTATTTTGAGACTTAGGTCATGAACATATTGCATGATGTCATTTTCCATGCTTTTGTTAGTGTTCATGGTCATATGCTAAGTCTTGATATGTTTTATTATTCATGGCTTGGATAACTGTATATTTTGAGTGAGCATGGGACTTGTCCATTGCCACATTCATAGCCTTGAAGTCTTGATGTGTAATGATGTAAAGATGGTCCATAAGTACATGTAAATGGCCATTATTTGAGAATGATGTAATTGATGTTGAACTTAAGGAAATCGAATGATGGAAGGGCCTAGAGCCAACATTAGGACATGATTATGTGTTATGTGGAGTACCAAGGGGTTAGGGATGGATTACACACCCTTTTTGGGGCTCAAAACAGCTGTAATCTGTCATTTTGCTGCATAGTAATCGATTACCCAAGCATGGTAATCGATTACCATGCAACAGGGGACGAAGAATTAGCTACTGTCTGCACTGGTAATCGATTACTGGCCTTTGGTAATCGATTACCATGTGAGGTAATCGATTACCCAAAGCTGGTAATCGATTACCAGAACAGAGGAATTGAAAAATTGGCTACTGCCTCATTTTTGACAGGTGGTAATCGATTACCACCCACTGGTAATCGATTACCACAGTGTAAATTTTGAAAATTCAGGTTTTTCTAGACTAAAAGAAAGGGGTATAACTTGATGGGTAGAACTCCAAATGATATGTGGTTTGAAACCACACGTAGACAATGTAAAGGACTACAACTTGGTAAAATATGAGAGTAAGATGGTGAGTTTAAATGAATTGAATAAAGAGGAGAATGGATGATGTTAGAAAGTGTATGATTCCGCAAATGGCATTTACAATTATAGGTTTTAATTGATTACGGAAAAAGCGTTTATGTAAGAAAAGGAATATGTTAAAAAGAAAAATTTGCCCGTAATTTAATTAATCTAATCACTGTGATTGTAACTGCGCTTAATATCATAATCAATGTTAACAATACCGGTGTACAACGGGCTGTTACATCTCACGCCACTCAAGTTATATGCCCTTTTATTATTCTTGTGGATTATCAGATTGTTGTTGTTATTTTTGTTTTTTTTTTTAATTTTTACTATCTTGGTATCTGAAAATTGAGTGAAATTCTGAATTTCGTAGAATAAACAAATTCTATCTTTGTTGATACTGTAAAGTAATTCGTTTGATATTATTTTTGGGAACCAACTTTCCATGCTAGATCTGATCCTTAACAGTGCAAGCACTTCATCGTTAGTCCATGATATTATCACTAAGTAGTGCTTTTGGATTTCCAACTACTGTATTTAGCAAGTCGACCAATAGGTGCAGTTAACATGCTTAAACCAGTAGGAGAATGGTGAGGGATGTGGGGTCACAATGAGGACCAAGTTAAATCAGGTTTTTGGCATAGTGGTTAGTAATTTAGTCTCATTACGGAGTCATTTCCTTGGTTTAGTTTTTTGCTTGAGATTGGAAAATTACAAACAGTTTAATAAAAATCAAGTATGGATTTTTTTGTTTAACAAAAAAAAATACACATTAAATTTTTTAAGGCCCATGTGGCCCAATATCATTGTGGGCATTTTGGCCCCGCGAGTTTTTTGGCCCTATCCCACATGGGCTAGGGTTAAATGGGCCAGGTTGGCCCATTTTGACAGCTCTGACTGACATAACAGTGGTTGGATTTGTCTGAGTTGGTTGAGAAATCTGAGTATAACATTTTAAATCACGGTTGCTGTTGTGTTTTGATTAACATTTTAAACCATTGTTGTTGTTGTGTTTCAATAGTTTCTTTACTTCTCTCGTTTAGTACGATGATTTTTTTATAAGTATGTTGTTTGTCAAAAAAATTAATATTAACTCCTTAATATTAATATTATATTATAACAATTTTTTAAAAGTTAATAATGTTTTCAATTTATTGCATTCATACATGCTGTTTGACGTTTGAATTATGACTTTTTTGTTTGTTATCATAAAAAAAATCTAACAAAAGACACACTGTATCATTAAATTTTCAAAAGAGGCAAAACAGAAAGGCATTTATTGCTGATTCGACTGAACCCCTTCCGAGGTAAATTTAGATGACTCACCTGTTTTTTTTTTTATATCTCTATTTTGTACCTTAAAATCTCTCTCTCATCCATTATATAGTAGCTTCAGAAACTCATATCATTAGATTCCACATTGCTATTTGCAATCTCAGTCCTTGTGCCATTCATTCTTTTCTTGAAAGTTGAAATTGATCACCGAATCCTTAACGTAACACTGTTTAATAATCAGGTTGGCTCCAATTTGTTTTCATCTGTTCGCACTCCTTTTATTTTATTTTTGTATACAATGTTCTAAAATCCTCATTTTGGTTATTATATTATGTTTTGTTCTCTGCCATTCAAGAATGAAGAAATATTAAAAAGTTTCAATTACTAGAAAAATTTTCATGCCTACACATGAATACAACAATTGAAATTTCCCTTTTTCTTTTTTTTCTTTATGAAAAAAAAAAACCTTTTTCATGTTTTTTGAGTTGACTCGAGTCAACTCACCTGGTTCTTCTATTCTGGCTTGATTTGAAAGGATGAAAAAAACTTGAGATAACCAATGAAGAAATTATATATATATATATATATATATATATATATATATATATATATCAACATAATCTTATTCATTTAGTAATACATTATATCAACACTGAATTATATATTGTTTTTCAGAATTTGGGTTATTTGCTTTATGTATGGCTAGATTACTTTGATGCTCAGTTTCCTATGTCATGCTTATGAATGTCGTAGTGAACTTATGCTGGTAGTATGTATGCATGGTTAATGAATTCATATTCTATACACACAAACAGAGTACATATTGTTTGGATTTAATTTACAGTGTAAGATTGTCATGTTGGTGTTTGAATCATTGAATGACTGATAAATAGATAACCTATATTATAATATTCGGATGTTAATCCATTGTCTCAGACTAATTCCCTGTTTTTTCTGCAGTAGGAATGGACCCTGTATTTCCACCACAAGGAAAGTCAAATCCTCAGACTGAGGATAAGTTGTTCTTAGGGGGCTCAGATTCCTCCGAAATTCCAACGAGAGGAAAACGCAGATATGGTTCAAAGAAGAGAAAGGTTCAAGAAGGCATTTTGGAAAGTTCAAAGAAGAGAAAGGTTCAACAAGGCAGAGAAGACATTTTGGAAAGTTCAAAGAATACTAAAATTCCTTCCAAGAAAGTTAATGAGCCAAAGAAGAGTCTTGCTGGCTTGAACAAGAAAAGAAAATTGGAAGACAATATCCGGATTAACAATTTGGAAGGAGATGAGGAAGTTGTTTTTCTTTCAAGGACAAAGTCAAGAAGGAAAACTACAAATATGGACAATATGAAGGTGACTGCGTTTCTGAATGCTTATTTCTTACATTTATGAAAAGTGTCTTAGTTTATGACATTTTTTTTGGTATTTAAGCCTTATAACACAGTTTAATAAGTGCTTTACTATTTGTGTTAACAGGATATTGAACAAAATTCCAAAACATGTCATCAATGCATGAAAAAGGAAAGAACGGCATTTGTACCATGTACTAAATGTCAGAAAATGTACTGTCTGAGGTGCATCAACCACTGGTATGGTTTTTTACATCTAAGCAATCATTCGAAAGTTTTATTTATTTGTTCATGTATTTTATTAGATACCTTTACAAAATATAACTATTTTCTTATTTTTGAACATAGGTATCCCGATATGAAAATAGAAGATATTGCAGCGAGTTGCCCCTTTTGCAGGAAAAATTGCAACTGCAATGTCTGCTTACGTTCAAAGGAAATGATTAAGGTTTAGTTTACTAGTGTCCAATAGGCACCCTTAATTTTTCTCTTGTTCAAAAGTATATTTTTTATTTCTTTGTCTTTGGCCTTGTCCTCTAATTTGTTATCTCCATTCAGACATCTATCGGGATGTTCACAGATTGTGAAAAGGTTATGTATCTGCAATACATGACTAATTCACTTCTTCCGTTTGTGGAACAAATTCGTGAAGAACAAAGTCATGAGCATGAGATTGAAGCTAAGATACAAGGTTTTAAGCTTCAGCTCTGTTTTTTTTTTACTTAACTTTTGAGACATTACTAACTAATCTCTTATGTCAGGAAAATCATGCTCTGAGATTAAGATACCTCAAAGCACTTGTAGTGACGATGAACGTATCTATTGGTATTGTATCTGTCCCTTTGCCTAATATATACTATATCACGATTCCTTCTATATTTTACAAGATCTTTTATTTTAATTTATTTGTTCTTGGAGCAGTGATCACTGTGGCACGTCTATTGTTGATCTTTATAGAAGCTGCCCCAAGTGTTCATTTGAAATCTGTCTTTCTTGCTGTCAAGAAATACGAAATGGCAGTATTTCACCCCGGCCTGAACAGAAGTTTGAATATGTTAATAAGGGCATTGAGTACATGCATGGTGGCCATCCTCAACCAGTATATTGTGATTTAGGGACTCCAGAGGGTACCACTGAGACATATACTGATTGGAATGCTAACAGTGATGGAAGTATTAGATGTGCTCCAAAAGAAATGGGGGGTTGTGGTCACTGTGTATTGGAGCTGAAGTGCATACTTCCAAATGGACGGATTTCGAATTTGGAAGCCAAAACTCGTAACATGCTGAAGGATTTTTGCAAAATTGATCACAAAACTCTTCAGAAAGAAGAAGTATTATGCAATAATTCTATGATAAGAGCTGCTTCTAGAGATGGCACGGATGATAATAACATATACTGTCCAGTGTCAAGTGACTTGTCAGAAGAAGGACTATTTCTCTTCCAACAACATTGGATTAAAGGTGAACCAATCATAGTCCGGGATGTTCTTAAACAAGGGACAGGTCTGAGTTGGGATCCAAATGTCACTTGGCGAGCATTATGTGAAAATTTGGTTTCAGGGAAGAGCTCAAATGCCTCAAAAGTGAAGGCCATTGATTGCCTGTCTTGTTGCGAGGTTTGCTTCTATCATCCTTTTTGTGCTTTTATATTAACATTTCCCCACAAAATCATTGTAATAAAATAACTATCTTTGGATTGGGTAGGTGTAAAAGCATATGAGATTATATTTCTTTTATATTGTAATGGACAATATATAGTTTATTCATTTCCAGTAATCGTATCTTTTTTCTTATTCATTTCCTTCTTAATGTAAGAATAACAATTTCACTCTGTATTTCCTGCATATAATATTAGAACTCTGATTAACACCCTTCTAAACCTTTGCAGGTAGAGATTCTCATTCGTGACTTCTTTAAAGGTTATACGAAAGGAAGAACATATATGAATCTCTGAGAGATGCTCAAGCTAAAAGACTGGCCCCCCTCTGACAAGTTTGAAGATCTTTTGCCCAGGCATTGTGATGAATTTATCCGTTGTTTACCATTTCAAGAGTACAGTGATCCTCGAGCTGGAATCCTCAACCTTGCTGCAAAGTTACCAGCTCATGT
>JAVKPL010000534.1:0-15079 GCA_032173675.1 Gastrolobium villosum
AGTTAGAAAGTTGTCACCTGAAGAAATTCAAAGGAAAAGGGACCTTGGGATCTGTTTTACATGTGATGAGAAATGGAATCAAAACATCGGTGCAAAGCTAAGATGCTCATTTTAATTGGTGAAATGGAAGACGAAAAAGATATGGATGAGGAAATCTTGTGGTCTCCTGACAACAATGAGGTGTTAGACACTGCTACCTTGCACACCCTCTCTGGTTCCTTGCGGCCCAGGGCATTGATTCTTGATGCTTTACTTCTCAACCATGCAATAAGGGTATTAGTTGATTCTGGTAGCTCTCACAATTTTATAAATCAAGAGCTAGCCATTAAATTGAAGGTGTTCATAGGAAATGGTGAATTTTTGTTCTATGATTTGAAGTGCAACCAGGTACAGTTGTTAATTCATCATCACTCTTTTCTAGTGGATTTTTGGGTATTGGAATTGCATCACTTAAATGTCATTTTGGGTATGACTTGGTTGGAGAGTTTGGGTCGGGTCACTCATGATTATCTTGGCCAATCGATGGAATTCATGAGCAATGACAAATTGATTAAATTGCAAGGAGTTACTGATGCTGAGATTCAGCATACTCCTTTACAGCATAAAGCTGCATCTTACTGCCTTCTGCAATCCTCCACAACGATTGACATGACAGCTTTGCCTGATTTAGATGCTATGAAGGAAACCTTGCATTCTGATTTATGGTCTGTTCTCCAAAAGTGCAGGGTTGTGTTTCACACTCCACAATCTCTTCCCCCTTTTCGAGGCATGGATCATTCTATTCATTTGGTGGAGGGAGCAAAACCAGTTAATGTCAAACCGTATAGGTTTCCCCATCACCAAAAATCAGAATTAGAGAAACAGGTATCTGATCTATTAGCTGCGGGTTTTATTCAACCCAGTAAAAGCTCTTTTTCTTCTCCTGTTTTATTAGTGAAGAAACATGATGGAACTTGGCGAATATGCATTGATTATAGGGCTCTCAATGCCATAACAGTACCTGACCGTTTCCCTATACCCACTATTGATGAGCTTTTGGATGAGCTGCTAGGTGCTTCCATTTTTAGTAAATTGGATCTTCGAGCTGGCTATCATCAGATTCGCATGCTGCCCCAGGACATACACAAAACTGCTTTTAGGACCCATGAGGGACATTATGAGTTCCTTGTGATGCCTTTTGGGCTTACCAATGCCCCTGCCACATTCCAAGCTGCCATGAACCAGATTTTTCGTCCCTATTTGAGGAAATTTGTCATAGTTTTTTTTATGACATCCTCATTTACAGTGCTACCTTGGCAGATCATGTGCATCATTTAGAACTTGCTCTTCAATGTCTGTAGCAACATAAATTTTATGTTAAGTTGACCAAATGTGCTTTTGGTGTTGCTAAAATAGCCTATTTGGGCCATATTGTTTGCATGGAAGGAGTCAAGGCAGATTCAAAAAAGGTGGCTGCTATGGTTGATTGGCCACAACCTTCCTCTGTCAAACAGTTACGAGTTTTTTTGGGCTTAACTAGTTACTATCGGAAATTTGTCAAAAAATATGCCGAGATTGCTTCACCACTCACGGACATGTTGAAGAGTGAGAGGTTTTTGTGGTCTCCTGCTGCAACTGAGGCTTTTAATAAGCTCAATACAGCTATGAGTACAACTCCAGTTCTAGGGTTACCAGATTTTTCAGCCCCATTTGTTGTGGAGACTGATGCTTCTACTGTGGGCATAGGTGCTGTTTTACTCCAACATGGCAAACCAATATCCTTCTTTAGCAAGAAACTTGGCATCCGTTTGTCACAAGCTTCCACATATGTCCGTGAGCTGTATGCAATTACGGAGGCTGTTAAAAAGTGGCGACACTATCTCTTAGGAGCACATTTTATTGTGAGAACTGATCATCAAAGTATTAGGGAGCTTTTGTCACAAACGATACAAACACCTGAGCAACACAGGTATGTTCATAAGCTTCTTGGTTATTCCTTTTCTATTGAATATAAGCCTGGTTCTGCTAATATCGTTGCTGATGCTTTGTCTTGACAATTTATTCCTTCTGATATGGGTTCTTTGCTGCAAATATTGTCTGAGCCTCACTTTGACATCATGGAGCACATAAAGGATGAGAATGCTTCCAATCCTGAGTTGGTATCCATACATCAACAACTGGCTGATGGTCTCCTAATTGATCCTCTTATTATAAAAAAAGATGGCATTTTGTTTCATAAAGGCCGATTTTTTTTTGGGATCAGGATCCAATTTGAAGGCTGCACTTTTGGAAGAGGCTCATTGCACTCCAATTGGTGGGCATGCTGGATCCCTTCGTACCTTTTTGCGGCTGTCTGCATCATTTTATTGGCAACACATGAAGAGGGATGTTGATACTTTTGTTAAGGAATGTGCCATATGTCAACAAATTAAAACAACAACATCAGCACCTTTGGGATTATTCCAGCCGTTACCAATACCTGAAGCCATCCTTGAAGATCTCACCTTGGATTTTATCACTGGTTTGCCACCATCAAATGGTCATTCCACTATATTAGTGGTAGTGGATTGTTTATCCAAATATGCCCATTTTATGGGTTTAGGCCAGTTTTATACAGCTGCAACAGTGGCTAGGATTTTTTGTGATAATATTGTGAAGCTTCATGGTTTTCCACGCTCATTGGTTTCGGATAGAGACCCTATTTTTATGAGCAAATTTTGGCAGAAATTGTTCTCTTTGAGTGGCACCAAATTGAAGACAAGTTCCAGCTACCATCCTCAAACTGATGGTCAATCGGAGGTAACTAACCGTTACTTGGAGCAGTATTTGAGAGCCTTTTGTGCTGATCAACATCATAAGTGGTCAACATTTCTGTGTTGGGCTGAGTTGCATTACAATTCCTCAGTTCACTCTTCGATACGGATGTCCCCTTTTCAGGCAGTTTATGGTCGTTTGCCTCCATCTATTCCCCACTATCCCCGCGGATTGGTTTCAGTGGAAGCTCTTGATACTCTTCTCTGTCAAAGGAATGACATTTTAGCAAGTCTGAAGCGAAATTTGTTGCAAGCTCAAAACAGAATGAAAAATCAATCAGATAAGCATCGTCGTGATTTTCTCATGGCTGAAGGTGACTTGGTGTTGGTTAAATTACAACCATATCGCCAAATCTCGATTGCTAGACGTTCCCATCAGAAACTTGCTAAACGATTTTATGGCCCTTTTGCATTTAAGAAGGTCATTAGCCCTGTTGCATATCAATTGGACTTGCCAGCTACTTCCAAAATTCATCCTACCTTCCGTATATCTTGTCTGAAGCCATTTCATGGAAAATCTGATGTACATTTTGCTCCACTCCCAGCTCACAGTATGGACAATAAGCCTGTCCAAGTTCCACTTGCCATTTTAGCTTCCCGTTCAGTTCAAGTTGGTGGGCCCCTCAGTTGCAATATCTGGTGCAATGGATAGGTACAGTTCCTGAAGATGCAACTTGGGAACCTGCAGAAGAAGTGCTTGCTGTTTATCCAGGATTAGACCTTGGGGACAAGGTCTCTATAGAGGGGAGGGTAGTTGATACAAGCCCAAAAGCTGATGGCCCAGTTACTAACAATAAGGAGGCAACTAGGCCCATGCGAAGGAGAGCATTATCAATTTGGTTAAAGGATTACTCTTGTAACTGAATAATCAATTCTTGTAACTGAATAATCAATTGTAATTAGTGTGTAGTGTAACTGATAGTAACAGCTGTACTATGATGAGCAAGTATAAGACCGATTGTAAAGTGTTACAAGGTCATATATTGAATATAAAAAATTGTTTTTCGTTCTTCTCTGTTCTTTGTTCTCTGTTCTTACCCTTTTCCCTGCTCCTAGGTTACACATTGTAACGAAATTGAGAGTAAGCTGAGAACCCTTGTGTGATAGGGTTTCGAAATCCTAAAGGGTTAGGGTTACCAGTTTTGGAATTTGTGTAAGGGGTAGACTAGGAAACTAGGATACTAGAGAACTCTTTGTACAAAAGTTTCATAGCGAAGTTGCCCGTCGAATTTCAGTATTCGATTTTAGGGCCCGTTGTTTTTCTTCCCTTTTGGGTTTTCCACGTGAAAACTATTGTGTTAATATCTCTCTATCTTTATCTTGATTTATTGCTTTGAGTTAATTTTAATTAGCGAATTACTTTTATAAAACTCAATTCAACCCCCTATTGAGTTCATCCGGGACCAACTTACGGAAATAGTCATCTTCATCCTTGTATGGTGTACACACCCGCAAAAGATCACAGCTCTTACTTCATCAGAACCGCTCTGGTCCGAGACTGAAGAAACCCTTACCGGAATACATGGTTCCCGTTAAGGATCTTTGCAAGAAAAGGAAAACACGCAATGGTGAGTTATCTCGCCTTGAGGCAAAGCACCGTCGTTCTAGGCAAGTTTAGTCCACGTGATCCGGTGCTGGTGCTGGTCTTTCCACCGATTCGATTGAAGAAGCCTTTCCCAAGGGGAGTGATGTGGGCGTGGATCGGAAAATCGTCGATTTAGTGTTTGGATCGTATAGAGACATCGAGATGGAGGGTTTGGAGAGCGAAAATTTGAAGAAGGGTTTTTCCTTTGTGGATCAGAATGTGAACTCAGTTTTGCGCTTAGTCATGGACAATTATAAACCTAATAACGACAGTGATATGTATGTCGGCGATGTGATGGTGGATACGAAGAGCGAAGCAACTGAGTGTTCCGATGTAGGGATTTCATACAAGGCTTGGAGTTTCGATCGGGGAAGCAATGAGTCGTCATATGAGAGCAGAAAGTTGGAAGATAATATGCAATCTTATGGAGAAATGGTGGAAATTATTCAGAGGAAATTATTCAGAGAAAATGTGATATGTATGTCGACGATGTGATGGTGGATACGAGGAGCGAAGCAACTGAGTGTTCCGATGTGGGGATTTCATGCAAGGCTTGGAGTTTCGATCGGGGAAACGCTGAGTCGTCAGATGAGAGCAGAAAGTTGGAAGATAATATGCAATGTGATGGAGAAGATGGTGGAAATTGTTCAGAGGAAATTATTCAAAGAAAATCTGATATGAATAATTTCCTCTGAATAATTTCCATCATCTTCTCCATCACATTGCATATTATCTTCCAATTTTCTGCTCTCATCTGACGACTCGGCGTTTCCCCGATCGAAACTCCAAGCCTTGCATGAAATCCCCACATCGGAACACTCAGCTGCATCACTCCTCATATCCACCATTATCAAGGGGGTGGAGTGCTACCGCTGATTGTGTGTACAATAATTGAATCTGAGAGAAATAGAAAACGAAAATTGAAGAGCGTCCAAGCAAATTACAACGATGCCACGCGGGTCAAGTGCAATGCACAATTTTGAGGAAAGTGTGGTACGTTGCCTGATTGATAGGAGTCTTGAGGTTTTCTTGAGCTCTTACCAAAACATTTTGTAACTGTAGTTATATTGTCGTGGTTAAACACCGATTTTCTAGTAGTGGACATAGTTCCCTTTAAAAATTTAGTCAAACTCTGAGGTCATATGGAATAATTTAACATTGTTTTAAAATCAATGTGTGGAGAGAAAGGTATACTTGCAACAAAGTATATTGGGGAGACGTTCTATTTTAATGATGGAACAGTTCTAACAGAGTTGTAACGATTCTTAGACAAAGGTTCCACTAAATTTGACTGCTGTAGCGAGCGAAACTATAAGTCAAATTTCTGAAATCTGGATTTGAATATGTGCTGGATTTTAACATCAACAAAAGAGACAATTTGTCACATATACACATGAAGTATATATCGTGAACCGGAAAAAATGTTTGAAATGTCAACATGAGCTACTCGATATAATAAGATGACTCCAAACCGAGTCAATGAATGAAAACAAAAAAGGATGGTAATAGGTCATTGTTTAGGCATGAAGTTAGTGAATAATTCCACAAATTTTGATTTTTGTATAATATTCGACTACTTGTGGTTTCTAGATTGGATGAAGGAAGAGTTTACCCAACAACCGCACATTAAACAACGCATTTGATAAGGAAGTATGCGTTTCGTAAGGAAGTAAGTGATAATTACATAGACCCAAAATATGGAATTGATGGTTGGCTCAAGTGATAATATAAAGTGTAGGACATACAAATTAAACAGAGAATTTGATAATTGTTACTTCGTTTGAGTTGAGATTAATTTCATGTTTATAAAAATTCATTTTTTTTTGCCCGAGTCATGATAAGCTTTTATGAGTATGAAATTATGAATTTAATTTTCACTATCTTCATTTTCTAGTGAAATTAAATCAGTACAAGGTATAATAAAAAAGAGAGCCAAATATCCATGTTTTAAATATAATGAACTCTTGTGTGAGAAGATGTATTAAAGAAATATAATATAAATTATAATATAAAAAAAAGCATGTATTAAATCTCCACTTATCTGTCTATGTTTTATCTAGCAAGATTGTATGGCTTGGAATTACGGGTGGTATTGGTCAGGTGCCTACTGACCTGTTCTAGTTTATTTAATAAAAAAATGGTAAAAACAGTTCTTCTAATGTAGGAGAAATGTTTTCTTACGCGGCTGACGTAAAAAAAATGTTTTATTAAAAAAAAATCATAGTGAATCCCACCATGTTTGGTTTTTGTATTTGCGGGAGATGATAAAGCTATCCTGTTACATGAGACTCAAAGTCGATAAAGAATTTTGGTCAACATATTTTACAAGAATAATTTAGTTATAAAGTAAGATTTCCGTTAACGTTATACAATTTGTAAGTTCACTTATTTTAAGTAAAAATATATAATATAGGGTTTTATTAACCTCATGTTAAAGGAGATAGTTATCTCATGTTATAGAGATAAATTTGTGCGCTCCATCACCTGAAAAAATAAAAAAAATAAAAGGAAAAAAGTGGCACAATTATCGAAAGATGTGTAGGAAATAAAACTTATCTCAGGTAAAATGAGAATAGTTTTTTCCTATAATATATTATTATTAAATTAATTTTTTATTTTAATGTCTTGAAATTATATATTTGTTAGTCCATTTAAAAGCTTTGGTCTGTTATTCTATATGAAATCCTAAACTTGTTAACATATTTATAAGGGTTTTCATTTTCTCCTTTAACATAACATAATAAACTTTCTTACACTCATAATATTTTGTGAGGCCCACACATTTTAAAACAAAAGAAAAAAAGAAAAAAATATGACACGCAAAACGAATCTCTATAACATTATATAATTACTTTTCCTACCACATAATAAACATAAAACCCTATTTATAAACTAAAAAGGTTTTAAATATTTTTATAGGTTAGGGTTAAAAAAAATGTCAGCTAAACATATAAAGCTCAAATCTTATATCTAGGAAGCGTGTGTCAGACTTATTCAATCCAAATTCTGGTCTGAACTAATCCGACCTAATCCGCTTCTGCCCTGATACATGTTGTGTTTAAGATTTAAGTTTAAGTTTGTTAATGACAATATGTGACACTTAAAGCCAAAAAGGGGTTGGTTCATGACTTTGCACTACTCATAACAAGATGGAGTGTTGGAGTGTGTTTCTCTTTAATAATTGGTGATTGAACATATATTGTATTTGTCAGTGCATCGTTCAATATTTAAATAATCACCCTGATAAATACTATCTATCTGGTTATTAAGGAAGATCCTAGAAGAAACTAAAGAATCTTATCTTACCTCTGTAAAAAAAATGAAAACCGTTATAAAATGATTAGAAAAATAATTCTTCTTGAAGAGAAGTTTGAATGAATGATCTCTTTAAATAATAACTGATTATCAATTATTGGGTTTTCATTTCTTCCTTTAACATAACACAATAAACTTTCCTACACACAATATTTTGTGGGGCCCACACATTTTAAAACAAAAAAAAGAAAAAATTATGGTGTGCAAAACGAATCTCTATAACATTACACAATCACTTTTCTTACAACATAATAAACATAAAACCCATCATTATTATAGGTGAAGTTTGAATGTGAACCGGGATGTCATCCCAATAGATAGATCAAGCATGTCCGACCATAATTAACTTTTGCATGTAAATAAATGTGACTATTAAAAGACTAGATGTATTAAAACTTATGAAAATAATAACTATAAAGTTTATATTCTCATGAGTTGGAGGACTAAGGTAACATATGCCACAATTTTATTTTATTTTTAAAAGAAATTAGTATGGAGAACTATATCCTTCTCTATGTAGCAACCGACACAGGACACGTGACATGATACGATACGATACTTCGATACGTTAATTTTAAAAAATGTTAGATTTTGACACGTTAGGACACGTTTTGATATTAAATAATATTTTTAATTTATGTAGTGTATATTATATTTAATATTCAATAATTTAACAAAAAAATGAATCTAAACTTATAATATTCATAAATTTTGCAAAGAAACATAAGATATCCCAAATATTTATATTAAACTCAATAAAAAAATAATCGTAATCCAACGAATCTAATAGTTGGAACTAAAAACTCAACGCAACGTAATCTTCAAACCTTTTTTTAAATTTCTATAACGCGTGTTGAAGTGTCAGGGAGTGTCGGAGTGTCCGAGAGTGTCGGAAAGTGTCGAACACGACACGTCAGAATTTTTAAAGTGTCGGTGCTTCATAGATCCTCCTTAAGATTCTGTCTCACTTGTATCCGGATTAATTGACATCAATGGGCAATCGGAATGATTTATGAAAAAAAATCTCCTTTTCTTTTAAATTAAAATTAATTTGTCTTTTTAATCTTTTCAATTAAGAAACTATTTGTAAATCCCAATATACACCATGGGTTTTATAACAGTTATGTTGTAGAAAAAGTAATTGTATTATGTTATAAAGATTCGTTTTGCATGCCGGAATTTTTTTTTTGCTGCGGGCCCCACAAAATGTTGTGAGCGTAGAAATTTTTTTGTGATCATACTAAATAATAGATGATAAACTCATACACTATATACTTTTTCAATCAATCAAAAATAAATAAACAAAAACGAGTTCACCTCTCCTGCAATGACATGAGCTACAACAACTACATAATTGAACCAAATAAAATTATTTTATTTTTCATTTTCAAATAATCAATTTATTACTTTATGCTTTATAAATGATTTCAATATCCTGATCATGGAACGAATGCTATGTAGTTTATTTCAATTTTGCTGTTGTGTTAGCAAAAGTCCAAAACAACAATAATCTAGAAGCAGCATCAATATTATATGGACAAAGTTAAACTCTCAGCACAATCATAAATTGCTATATTTAATATGATAAATCGGTGTTAGTTTAATGGAATGAAGCACCGTTCCTTCATTGAATTGCTACAAGATTAAGTAACAAATATGAACTTTTTTTTTTTTTTGGTACATATATGAACTTTTTTAAATTATATATCTATATTACCTTTGCATTACTTAGACTTTGAATTTTAATTGCAATGGCTAAATAATAGCCACAAGATAAAGAGAATGAGGCTCCTACCAACCACCAAATGAAATATTTTGTTTCCTATCTTCCATGTTTGAACCATTCCTCTGTAAATTATTTAATTTCTAAATAATGTTGGTTTTCCATTACGGAAAAGGAGGAGAGATATTCTTACTATCAAATTTTTTTACTACCAACTCACTACCTATCTAATCACCATTGGATCAACATTTTCTTTTTTTTTTCAAAATCTTTTTAGCATTCTCTTTCCTTGATTCAATGGTGATTAGATAGATAGTAAGTTGGTACTAGAAAATTTTGGTAGTAAGAATATCCTCATCATTATAGTTTTCAATTTTCTTTTCTAAATGACGGTCATGTGGGATTAAGTCAGTTTGTTCGTGTATGGACCAATCAATATCTTCAATCTTCAATCTAATCAAAGATAAGTCATCCCCGCTAGAACCATAGTATCTTCTTTTAATTTAAAAGTCAGAAAAAATAATCAACTGCTGTTATGGGCTAGACCTAGACCCACTCTGCACCTCGGCCCAAAGCCCACACTGCACCTCGGCCAGCCACCTAACCCTAGAGCCGGGCTATATAAGGCAGGTAAAGCAGAGCAGTAAGGTACACATTTTCTAATCCTAAACACTATAGATCACACACACACCTTGAAGGCATACGCCTAGGTCAGTGTCAGTGATCCACGTTCCTCCCAGATACCTAATCTATAGGCATCTAGAGAGAAACACTTGTATCCAAGATCAATCATCCAACCTACGTTGGACACATCTGCCAATAGGCAGAACATTGGCGCCGTCTGTGGGGATCGAACCCACGAATTATCAAAAAGAGCAATGGTGAGAGCCACAAGGAGTGGTTTCCGTCCCCCTCTGACATCCAATCAGGAGGAGGAACGGGAAGCAGCACTCCAGCCTGCAGATCCAGATGCCGTGCACATTAGCGAGGTACACTCCGACTCCGAATCCACCAGCCTGTAACCCTGATGCGCCATATATGCAGGGGTTGCAGCCCATCGATGAACCTGGCCGACAAGGTCCGAATCTGGCCATGGATACCCTCCTGCGCCGGATGGAGGAGTGGGAGCGCCGGAGCGAGCTGCAGAGACAGGCGGATGCGAGGCAGATCCACGAACTAGAGGCCCGGATCCGGCAGATGACTAGCCCAGATCCAGTCAGAGCTGTTGATCGCGTAGTCACAGATCTACGCCGTTCAAACCCTCGCATGGAAGATCGGCAACCGGTGGAGATTGCCCCTACCGGAATCCCTATGAACCCAAATTCAACAATGGGGGTACCGAGATTCGGCCTGCAAAGACCACGGCAAGTGGAGCACGCAGATCTGGGTCTTAACCAGACGACTCGGATGCCTAGGCATTTAAATACACAAGATGGGCAAGCAAGTGGCGACGCGGCTACAAGGCACCGACCCCTGCAACGCAGCCCGGATAACGTTGCCGGAATATACAGGAGGAAATACAACAGGGGGTTGTACAATGACAGTCCTTTCTCAAATGAAATAGTGGAGGCTCCCTATCCAGACAACTTAAACCTATCCGAACTGATCAAATATGATGGCACCCAAGATCCGCAGGTGCATCTGGATGCATTTGACACGGCTATGTATATCAAGGGCATCGAAGAGCCTTTGATTACTAGGCTCTTTGCAACAACATTAACGGGGGCGGCACAAACATGGTTTTCATCCTTACCGGCGGGGTCCATCCGATCTTTCGAAGAATTCGGAGGGCGATTCTTGTTGAACTTTGCCACCAGCAAGAAACAACCAAAATCAGAATTTGCCTTGGGCAAAATCAAACAGCAATCCGGAGAGACACTGCAAAGGTACCTCGATCGATTCAAACTTGCTGCCCTACAGGTGCCCGGGTTATCCGAAAATGTTCATTTACATCTGGTGATTGCCGGCCTACATGGGAGCTCTAGACTGGCAAAGTCGATCTATAAGGACCCACCCCGGACCTTGGTCGAATTCAACACGCGTTCTAAGAAATACTTAGAACTCGAACAGATGGAGCTAGAGAATGTTGACCAGAAGCATCATCCGGGTCAATCAGATAGGCCGGGGCCCAGAAAGCCAGGAGACTCGCGGGGGAAAAAGCCAGAAGAACGTTTCCCAACTCGAGGGCGGTATGAGAAATATGCTCCATTGAACGCTCCTCGATCGCAGATTTGGCGTGAGGTGGCCTCCACCGAAATGAAGACCGTTGAAAAACCCCGGCCATTACAGCATCCAGCCGGCCTGGACCAATCACGGTACTGTGCATTCCATGACGGCCCAGGGCATTCTACAGATGAATGCTGGGACCTTCGGGATGCCATTGAGAAATATATCCGGGAAGGAAAATTGCGTCAATACCTCATCCGCACTCAGGGATGGAGAAATCGGAAGAGGAGAGGAGGCAAATTTGTCAATCAATCTAATGAGAATAAAAAATTTAAAGAGGACAATCGCAGCAATAAGCAAGCTCGCGATGATGACGAATTCCAGGAGCCGGAATTCGAATGCAATGTTATCAGTGGCGCGTTTGGTGGAGGTGGCGATACTATGAATGCCCGGCGAAAGTACCTCAGGGAGGTGCTCTCCATCAGAGAGCGTCCTAGGTTCAAAGAAGAAGAGCCAGAACCACCGTTACTACATCTCACAGGTAGACGATTGGCGTAGCAACATAATTGCATACCTTGATGGGGGTACTGTGCCCGAAGAAAAAGCTGCGGCCAGGAAACTCATCCGGGATGCCGCATCATATACCTTACTTGAAGGGCAGTTCTATAAAAAGGGGATCTCAACTCCCCTACTCAAATGTGTCAACTCAGATAGAGCACAGTATGTTTTGTCCGAAATACATGAAGGGATTAACGTCCAGCATGTCGGTGGGAAAGCCTTGGCTCGGAAGGCACTTCGTGCCGGCTACTTCTGGCCATCCATGGCAAAGGATGCAAAGGATCACGTACAACGATGTGACGAATGCCAGAGACATGGTAAAAACCTCTTGGCCCCACCTGAGGAGCTGAACTTTATTACGGCTCCATGGCCGTTCTACAAATGGGGAATGGACATTCTGGGGCCGTTTACAGCAGCAGAGGGTCAGCTTAAATGGTTGATAGTCGCCATTGATTACTTCACCAAGTGGATCGAGGCAGAGCCAATTGCTTCCATTACCTCGGCTCGAATACAGCGTTTCTTAGAAAGAAACGTAGTATGCCTGTAACATCCCGTCTAATTAAGAACCTAATTTAAATTGCAATTAGCAATAGGGTAGAATACATATATGCGGATTATATATATATATATATATGTTTGCTCTAGGACGGAATTCAAATTTTATTTAGGGATTTATTGGCATTACCATGGAAGTTAAGTACTTATTCTATGCATGCGAAATTTTAGGAATAATGTAATTATAACATATAGGAAGCATAGTGTTATTTAGAATTATATGAGTACTCATCTAAAAGTATGCCACTAATTTTAAGTAAGGAGTAGACCTTTAGTAAATAATTAGAGGAACATAAAATCTTGAAGGTTTGAATTAATCCCTAATTAAGAAAACGATTGGACTTATATGAACCCAATTATTTTGGTCTTAGGCCCTAGAATCCTTGACCTTTAAGCAACCCAAAATCCCCCTCCCTCTTGCGTTTTTTGGCTGCACACAGCCCCCTTCATTGTGTGGTTAGTGTTCAAATAAAACCCAGCTTGCATACACATCTTGACCGCCACCTTGCATCAACATTGGGACCCTTGAGTGTGCCTCCTTCCTTATGTATCCACCCTAGGCTCCCCTTCACATGTCATCCTTACCTCTCATGCGCATGGAGCATTGGGTAGAGGGAATTTTTGTTGCTTGCACTCTTATTCAAGGCAGCAGCGCTGTGGGCAGTGTGGGGTATAGGTTCTGCATGTTTGACCAAGCTTCTCTCACCTATCACCATCAAAGCCTTCAACCCAATGCACATGAGTTGTCCTTGGTTCTTGGTTGATGTCCTTTGCTTTGCTATCACGCCTCCTTGCTGCATTGTGTAAGGAAAAAGCTGCTGCATACTCTCATCTATCACCATCCAACCTTATGCGCATGGGACCTTGTGAGAAGAAGAAATTGCTACAAGTTTGATCCATCACCATCCAACCTTATGCGCATGGGACCTTGTGAGAAGAAGAAATTGCTACAAGTTTGATCCATCACCATCAAACCTTTCCAATCTTGTGCGCATAGGGCAGTGTGAGGAGAGAAAGCTGCTGCATATTTGACTATAGATACTCTCATCCATCCCCATCAAACCCTTCCAACCTTGTGCGCATAAGGCATGACAAATATTGATTTTTTTTGCTGTCATTTTGCAGCCACTCAAGCACCCTTTGGTTCTGACTTTGCAGCCCCACAGATCATGCATGCATGCGCTGACACCTGATCCCTTGCAGCCCCTGAACATGTCCTTGCTTGTCAACCATTTCTGCCATCGTTTTCCCTTGTAGCATGTGCAGCCTTGGGCAGCAAACTTAGCCCTTAAATCAGCCCTTAACCCTTCACCTCTCCCTCATCCACAAGAACCGTGACCTTCATCTTGCTGCAGCCAACCAAGTTGTGGTACCATTCCATTCCATTCCCTCACCTCACTCTTGAAACCGAAACACCTTTAGAGATTAAATTAAAGAAATAACTTCACCTTCATCTCCTATGTGCTGCATAAGACACCTAACCTCATCTCTCCTTTTCACCTCCCTTGGCTAAGTAACCTTATGAAGAAGAACAAGATATTAAAACTCATCTCCCTACTCCGTTCAAACCTTCAAACCGTAAGAACATAACAAGACACTTAAGCATATTTCTTCCTTACACTGATTCGACCTTGTGGCAGCAAGCAAGTAGTGTAGAAAACCAACTTACATTCTTTTCTTCCATCCCTTGTTCGGTCAAAGACCTATCTTGTAGAGCTTGGGACCAAAACCAACATCATTTTCTGCTCCTTGGTGATTTGTGTTCTTGCGTCCCTTCATCACTTCTGCATGAGGGAGATGTTCTGCATTATGTGATACATAACTTAAGCCTTTGTTCCTTTCCCACTCTTGTGCTCGGTCACCTTTAGAAGTGTGGAGCTTGCTGTTTTAGGGAGCTCCAAGGTTTGAGGTGGTGTTCCTTGTTCCATTTGGGGTCCCTGGTGTGTTGCCGTGAGGTAGGCCCGGAGCCTCTACTCCTTTCCTCCTTGCTCACCCGAGAAGCAACCTCTTGGAAGGATGAGTAATGGGGCTGCTCCCTGCTGGTTGTGGTCTTTTGTGCGTATGGAAAATTGGTGAGTGAGCTTTAAGCTTCTTTTCCTCTCCTCTCTGTTTCGGTTGGCATGGGACTCTTGGGGATCAAAGCCCGTTCTTAACTCTCATTTTTCCTCACTATCTGGTTTACATTAGTGTTTTAGAAGAATAATGGTACTGTCATTTTTGTTCTCTTGTTTCGGTCCCTGCATGCATACCACAAAATATGATATTTTGGCTATTCTTTTTTAAACCTGACCCCCCTTACGAGCAACACTAAGACTGAATGTTGGTAAGCTAAAAAATGAAATTGTAAACTTGAACCATGGCCCCCCTTATGGCATTAGACCAGCC
>JAVKPL010000535.1:0-154102 GCA_032173675.1 Gastrolobium villosum
CATCGGTAATACCAAATTAAAATGAATCAAAGAATCAGACACACATTTTACTCATTGCATATTAAGAAGAAACTAATATACAATTCCATATTACTCATTGCCTTATAATGGAACATACAAATAATCTCCCAATAAAAGCATCCAATATTCTATTATTACATATCAAATTTAAAATCAAATGAAGTTAGACCATGATGTAAAAAATGGGAGGATGCCCACAAAAACAGTTCTCCAAAACGAAGCAATCTACCCTTCATGTTTCTTGCGGGGTGGGCATGCCCTATCAACACGAATGTGATTTCCTTCAACCTACAGTCAGATAATTAAACAATAGTATTAGAAAACTGTCAACCGCAGTCTTCATCAAAAATACAAAGCAAACACCATATTTGATCCAATCCAACTCAGAGGAACGTGGGAATACCACAGTCATGTTGTGGGACAAAGAAGCCTGAGCAGATTCCTCTGTCTTGAAAACAATGTATGCGTGAACACTGCAAAACACAATATTTGTCAATTAGAAATGCCTGAAAAAGGTTTCCTATGCATGAAAATGATTGTATTCTTATCAGGCTGTCTGCAAGTCACTCAAGACCATTCGAAAATATAAAATCTGAGCATTAAATCAAAGCAGAATAATTTCTCCAAGCCCAAAACGAGCATGCTTACTTGATATTGAATCCATTAAATCACACTAAAATGACAAAAAAAAATAACTGCATTCTCTGCAAACAATTAACAATAATCACAAGAAGTTGCAATTCGGTAATTGTTCAATTCAGACGCATTACCTATTAGCGGAATCATTTATTTTCTTCGAACGGATGGCTCCCTTCCTAGGTTTTTTGGTCTGGTTCATCAAGAAAAGTAACAAACATAAATCTAGTTAGCACCCAGAAAAATAAAAAATACATAAAAGCCTTAAGAGTACCAAACGAAAGCAAACATTCAACAAAAAGAAAACCTACATCTTGTGTTGGAACAGAACGAATCCTCACAGTCACGGACTCAACCTCACCAAATTTCTGAAACTCCTTCAACAAAGTCTTCTTTTTCAACTTAAGAGGCAAATTCCCAACAAAAATAGTCCTCAAAAGCTTAACCTCATCATCAAAACCTTCCTTTAAAACGAACATGTCAGCTGGGTTATCTATCATCTTCCTCTTGCTCCCAACAGTTTTATTCCCAAACTTTTCCTTTTCATCTTCCTCTCCTTCCACCACCATACCATACTTCTTCTCCTTCTCCCACTCTTTCTCAAGCTCTTCCCTTTTCCTCTTCTTCATCTTTCCCTCCTCACCTTTGATTTCAACCTCGCCCATTTCTGTGTCCGTACCCAAATTAACATCTTCCCCTTCCCCTCCCCTTTCATCGGAACCGCGTTTCCTCTTCCTCTCCGAAGCTTCAGTAACGGAATCCGAATCAAGAATGGGTCTTTCCCTCTTCTTCTTCATCTTTCCCTCCTCACCTTCTATTTCAACCTCGCCCATTTCTGTGTCCGTACCCAAATTAACATCTTCCCCTTCCCCTCCCCTTTCATCGGAACCGCGTTTCCTCTTCCTCTCCGAAGCTTCAGTAACGGAATCCGAATAAAGAAAGTGGCTTTCCCTCTTCTTCTTCATCTTTCCCTCCTCACCTTCGATTTCAACCTTGCCAATTTCTGTGTCCGTACCCAAATTAACATCTTCCCCTCCCCTTTCATCGAAATGACGTTTCCTCTTCCTCTCCCTCTCCGAAGCTTCAGTAACGGAATCCGAATCAAGAATGGGTCTTTCCCTCTTCTTCTTCATCTTTACCTCCTCACCTTCGATTTCAACCTCACCACGGCACTTTTCAAATGCGATTCTCTCAGCTTTCTCGAGAAGAAGAGCTTCGATCCTCTTAGAGAGATGCTTGATCTGGTTCTCGATGCTTTCGATCTCGTCGTCGATCTCTTTCACGTCGCGTTTTCGTTGTGAACCGAAACCCTCGTTCTTGTTCTTTCCGAATTTGGATGCGGCGGGGCCCATCGTTAATTCACTTTGAAGAAACAAAGCTTTCAAGGTGCAAAGGTTTTGGATCTGATTCTTTCTTTTATTTTTTTGTTTTCTGTGATTGAGAGTGTTGTGTGAAGGAGGAAATTACTTTTATAAGCGGGAAAGCGCGCGCATTGATAAGATGTTATCCCAGTCTATCAAATCATATCATATCTTTTTGTATCAAATCATATCAGTATTAAATTTTAAATAAATCATAAAATATAATATATAAAAAATTAAAAATTATTTTTTAAAATATCATTTAAGAAAATCCAAAATATTATCAGATTTTTTTTTTACATATTCAGAGATCTTGTTTAGGATAATCTAAATTAAATTATAAATAATTTGAATTTTTATATTAAAAGAGATACTCTAAAATATTACCGATATAATCAAAATATTATCAGATATTTTTCATTTTTTATGAGATTTCATTAAGATACTCTAATAAATTATAAATAACTTAAAAAATATTTTTAAAATATCATAAAAGGTATTCTAAAGATTGATGGTAGAATTTTTGATAATTGGTTTTTTTAGATATTATGGATTGATCGATTATGCCTATTTGAGTCAGATAGTAAAACGTAAGCGGTAAAGTTTTTCCATCAAATTTCAGTATAATTGCATTTCCAAATACTTATTGGAGATATCATTGGTTAAGATGTAACTACGGGTATAAATAGATCAGAAAATCTAATAGGAGTCTATAATCCAATCTATATTAGGTTAAATTTGATCTATTATATATAATAAAATAAGAGAATAATATATGTCATTTTAAAGCATATAAGCTTATATCATTTTAAATCATAACAGTTAGTTTTTGTCCATCAACGGTTATAATTTATTGGATCGAAATTATTAATTAATTAATAATAAATTTTGCCCATTAAGTTTGACCCAATAGATTATGACCGTTGATGGACGAAAATCAACGATTATGATTTAAAATGATATAAGATTATATAATTTAAAATGATAGATGTTTTTCCCATAAAATAAAACATACCAGACTTTTAAAAAAATTTATTTAAAAAGTAGATTATAGACTTTCTTTTATGGGTTTATTTTTTCTGATGTTACTTTAGATAACTTTATCTAATGTTCATCAAAATGATGTCATTTTGGGACGGAAATCATGGTATTTTTATAATTTTAATTTATTTTAAGATTATAACAGTCTTTATCACTCTAATTTTTTTATTTTTCAAACCAAAATGACGTCGTTTCGATGAACATTAGATAAAATTATCTAAAGTAACATCAGAAACTTTTTTCCCTTCTTTTTTATCATGCCTATAAGCTTACAAATTGATCTATATTATTTTATTTATTTTAAATAAAATAAATAAATAAAAATATTATTTTAATTATTTTAAATAATAAAATAATATTCATTTAATTATTAAATGACTAATAAGCTTAAATGGGTTAAGAGTATGGGTGAAACTGGGCCGGGCCGGCCCACAGGGGCCTACAGCCCGGCCCATTAGTGGCCTGGTCTGGCTCGGCCTTTTTACTTGACAGGCTGGGCTTGGGCTAGTGTAAATGTTTGATTACATAATTGGGCCAGATTGTTATATATGAAGTCTGGCCCACGAGCCTCCAAGGCTGGCCCATTTGTTTAATATACTAGAATTACTCCTTATTTTATGTAAGAAGAACCAACATCTCAGCACGTGAGATTACCTATGTGAATCTATTAAAAGGTTTTTTTGTTTCTTAATCTTGCTTCTTCTTTTTTTCTATTCTTTATTCTTGTTTTTTTTTTCTACATTTACAAATTATTTGCCAACTTATGTAACCTTGGAATTGTATTTGCAGGGGAGAAAAGTTTAAGATAAGTTTTTGGCTACTCTTGTAGTCATTATGATGTGTTGTATTCATGTAGTTATTTTAATTTACATAGTATGGATTGACTTCTTTAATTATTGTTGTGATTCATGGTTCTGTTTGGATGTTAAAATTGTCTTTTTATTATAACAATAGAATTTGAGTATTTTGTGGAGTTGATTCATGGTCTACTTGAAAGTTAAAAATTAACAGGTCAACGGGCCGGGCTGGGCCATTTATTTTTTTTATAAATGGGCCAAGACAGGCTAACAGTTAGACTCATATTATGCTATCGGGCCGGGTCAAATTGAAATTTTTTGACATAGGCTTGGGCTGTACGAGGCAAAGCTCAGCCCACTTTCACCCCTAGTTAAGAGGCTAAGGTCAAAGCTTTTGTTTTAAATATAGGTTAATCCATATTTATAATTTATATCTACACTAACTAATAAACCAAATCAAATTCTAAAATATTTTATAGGAAGAGTAATATCGACAAATATTTATTTTACAAACTTAGAAACAAACTACGCTACGTCTGGTCAGTCATGCTCATACACCCTTGATTGAAGCATGACTCGTCAGACTTAGTGTAGTTTGTAAAAAAAAATTATCAATATAAATCCTTCCCTATTTTATATAAGCGTTTATCATTTATCATTTAACATGATAACAAAAAATTTCCTACACACACAATATTTTGTGGGGCCCGCAGCAAAAAAAAAAATTTAACATGCAAAACGAATCTCTATAACATAACACAATTACTTTTCCTACGACATTACTCTTATAAAACCCTTTATATAAATTTAATCTATTCAATTATTTATTCTGCAACTATTATTCACGTACTTGTGCCTTGATAATGAGTTTGTCATGTGCTGGTATAAGGGGAAATATCTATCGTACTACTGTTGTACCATTCACTCAGTGCATCTATTCAATAAAAGATGAGGAAGCCTGTCATGCTTGTATGAAAAGGAGAGAAAAATATTTTTTTAATCCAAGTGTCACTTGTTGAAGGGTAGATGTACCTACTACAGATGTACAAAAGATGATCTCGGTATAAGGATGTCCACGTGTCAAATAACCGGAGATCGTTACTTGTCACACCGACCGACTCTCGCACTGACTCATTAATTCTCATGGAGAGGAAATTTGGCGGACCCGGTGCATGAAGAATTGGGTGGGGTAGAGGAGAGAGAGTGAAAGAGAAATTGGAGAGAGAGAAGAGAAAAGAAAAAAGAAAAAAGAAAAAATTACATGTGTCACTTGGTGAATGGAAGGACCATCATAGTTTGGAGCATTTTAAATTTTTCCATTCTCATGAAAGCAAAATCCGACAAAGAAATAAAGTTGCCAGCGTTACATAAGTGCCTAAAAAAGAGGACAGGAAATATTATATTTATCACTGTTTTTTTCATTATATTTTATTATTATTTAAATTAGAGAAAAATATTTATCTTTTAAAATAACACAACTTCTGTCGTTTAACTCTCACAAAGAGATGAGACTCACACCTTTATGATTGTTTTGTCCACTCTCTCTTTTGATCTATCTCTTTTTCTCATTTTAAATGATATAATTTTATATTTTCTAAAATGATACACATTTTACCCTTAAAATTAAATGATGATACTATAACGTATACCAAAAAAATATGTAACCTCTTGATTTTCTGCAAAGATTGCTAAATTGCTCTAAAGTGATGGGATAGATTTTATGCTCAATGATGAATTTTTGGTTCTCGGGAAAATTAGGCATTACAAACTTAATCACTTCATCTAACCGACTAACCCTCTATAATAAGGGGTAGAATATTCTTACTACCCATTTTTTCTACTGTCACTCCACTACCACTTTAATTATCATTGGATTCAAAAGTTATTTTTTTCTCTCTCTTCATTCAACTTTTCCTCTAATCCAATGGTGATTAAAGTAGTAGTGGAGTGGTAGTAGATAAAATGGGTAGTAAGAATATCCTACCCCCTATAATAATTAGGATATTAATTTGTCGGAAGAAATTTTTCCCTTTCTGCTTACACAAAAGCTTATGGGGCATTTATATATCAGTTTTATAAGAGTTATGTTGTAAGAAAAACGATTGTGTTATATTATAGAGATTCATTTTACGTATCGGAGTTTTTTTTTTTGCTGCGGGCCCCACAAAATATTGTATGTATAGGAAATCTTTTGTGGTCATGTTAAATGATAGATGATAAACCTTTTATATATATATATATATATAAGGGATATTCTCACAACCAAAATTTTTCACTACCAACTTATTACCTATCTAATCACCATTAGATTAACATTTTCTCTCTCTTCAAAAACTTTTTAACATTCTCCCTCTTTAATCCAATGTTGATGTGATGGGTAGTAAGTTATTAGTAAGAATTTTTTGTAGTTAGAATATCTTCACTCTACATATATGGCAAAATGATTTGTAATGTGACTGTATATAAGTATTGGTGCAGTCACCTAAAAACTACGTCATTTTGGGTGGGATAAAGTAAGTTCACATTTAAAATTAATTGTAGAAAATGAAAATATTATATTTATTTCAAACTTTGTATGGTTATAATTCTCCAAATTTAATGTTTTATATTTATTTTTACCTTTGTATGGTTATTATTCCCCATATTTAATGTTTTTACATTATAAAATGATGTAGTTTTATATAACTACACCAATCCTTAGGTGCAGTCACTTTACATCCGCTAAATCCATATATATATATATATAAAGCTTATGGGCCACTTAAAAAATAAAAAATAAAAACAAAAGTAGCGTCACCACCAAAAAAACAAAAGTAGCGTATTTTTTTTATATTTCTGCTTGAGATATGTTTTTCTTTTTGTAAAAGGAGAAAAATATATCCCATAATAATTTTCAGTTTTCCTTTTCTGAAAACAACTTATTTGATATACTTTTCTGTTTATTTGAATATCACACGTCTCTTTTTAAATACAAATTTTATTATCTATCATTTAATTTTTCAATAAATTTTATATATTTTAAATATGGAAATCGTTGATTTCCGTCAATCTAACGTAATAATTTATTGGGTCATACTTATTAATTAATTTTTAATTTCTAATAAATTATAATCGTTAGATTGACGGAAATCAACGGTTAAGATTTAGTAGTAAGAAGTAATAAAAAAAAATAGATAGTAAGTATAACATTTCCCTTTAAATATATATCTTACTCGTAATAAATGTAAATGTAAAATTTGGTAAATAAAAAAAATATTTAGAAAAAAAGAAAAACAAATAAGTTTATTTTAATTTTTTTTACATTTATAGTATATGCAAATTGCACACACACACAAATTAAAGCTACAAAAACTATAATTAATTAAGATTTCTTAAATTCCCATTACACACTATCGGTGAGTTCATAGTTTTACCTAAACGATAATTATAAAAGAATTTGTAAATAAAAAATTTATAAATATAATTTATCCTTATTTTTAAATAGAGATATTATGTTACGTCCTTAAAAAAATTAATTTTCACAATAATTATATATGAGATTAATATTTTTATGCTATAAGAAATAATTTTATCTCTTACACATATACATAGGACCATGTGAGATCATTTGAAAAGAAGAAAAGGTTAAAAAAGATATACTAACATTTTTTATGCATAAAAAGATAATATTTTGCTACAACATAAAAGTACTAACTTCATTAAAAAAACACTAATTTAATGATATAATGACATGACAATACATGATTGAATGGTTATATGAAAAGAGATGCCTACATGCCTTCACTTCTTTCAGAGTTATATTTATCACATTTTACATAAGATAATAAAATTTTCTACACATACAAAAGCTAGGTGAGTCCCTTTTTTTTTTGAAATACCTGGATTTGGATTTACTTGCAATCTTGTTTCTACCACATAAGATAAGTATTTTCTTACAAGATAAGAAAATTATTTCCCCTTCTTTTATCCTTTTTTTTTTGGTAAAAGGAAAGGGCAAAAAGCCCCAAACAACACAGACTAGTTCAGATTAACTCTACGAAAATTACAAACCAACGAAAAATCTGCCAAATACAAAGGCAAAATCCCAGGAGGAGGAGAATCAAAAATAGTGAAATTATTATTCAAATGATGCTCCAAAGGATATTTAGACAACCAGTCTGCACATCCATTGCTTTCTCTAAACACGTGAACCAGATGCACCTCCCACTCTTTTTGTAACCATGCTCGAATGTGAGTCACCAAACGAGACTCTCGAGCTGCTCCCCCAAACTTAGAGAGCATAGTGATCACTGAACTAGCATCACTTTCTAAAACACAACGACGCCACCCTCCATTCCAAGCCAATTCAAGACTTTTAAGCACACCCCAGAGTTCGGCAACAAAGGCCGAGCACTTACCAATGTGATAGGAAAATCCTTGAATCCACCTACCAGTCTCATCCCTCAAAAGGCCTCCACAAGCCGCATCTCTAGTATTGAATTTGGATGCCCCATCTGTGTTAATCTTAATCCAACCGGTATTAGGGGGCTGCCACACAACAGGTATGTGAATCTGTCTTCTACCAGACATCCCAAACGCACGCAGATTCCAAGCCGAAATGATCTCTTGCACCTGCCTAATAATTGTTTGACTCTTGTAAGCCAAAAAATTATCCTCCTCCCCATGGGCCACTTCATTCCTCCAACGCCAAGCACAATCCACTGTAATCGCGAACCAGATAGGCCAATGCTCATTTAGTTTCATGACAACATCATTCTTCAAGTTCAGGAGCAACCAGGAACTTAAATCTGCACTAAAAAACATAGAGTAAAAAGCAGGGTTAATGAGCTCCATCCACACCTGCTTTATTTTATTGCAGTCACGAGCCATATGTAAAATGGTCTCATCATGTATCTGACACAGGGGGCAGGTTGGAGAAGCCATGTTTCTTCTAGCCAACAAATCTCTAGTAGGCAAGCGGACATGAGCAATCTTCCATAACAGGATACAGACCCGACTAGGGACATGCAACCTCCAGATTAAAGACCATACACCCTGCGCATGCTCCTCCTCCTCATCAACATTAAGTAGAGCATTGTACAAATGTTTTACAGCAATCTCACTAGAGCCTTTAATATTCCACCTGAATCTATCCACTCCTCCATCTCCTTGAGGTGGAAGCATACTCCGAATTGTTTGAATGATACTAACCGGAAGGAAATTTGAGATAGACCCACAATCCCACATCCCATCATCAGTAACATATTCATTAATTGTCTTTTCCCTTACAGAATCCGAGAGAGGAAGGAGAGCTTTGCTAGCTAAATTGCTATCATGATCCACCCATCTATCCTCCCAGAACCTGATTGTTGACCCATCACCAATGTCCCAAATCAATCTAGTATTCAACTTGTGCCAAACCTCACACATGGCCTTCCAAAGCATAGAATTACCAGCTCTCCAATTGAATACAACCTGCCCATTTACCACAGTCACATATTTGGCCTTCAACACCTTAACCCACAAACTATCATGGTTATTAAGAAAATTCCAAATAATTTTCCCAATAAACGCTTCATTCATCACTGCGAGGTTCTTAATACCCAGCCCACCTTTGTTCTTTGGCTTAGTGATAGCATCCCAACCAATAAGATGCATATGCTTTTTATCAACTGAATCACCCCAAATGAATGCCCTTTGAAGTTTTTCCAATTCATTACAGATATTCTTAGGTAACAAAGTATACTGCATATGATAGTAGGGTAAAGTAGATAGAACAGATTGAGAGAGAACAATTCTACCTGCTTGGGAAAGGGATTTAGCTTGCCAGCTATTCAATCTTCCCTTTGCTCTATCTACTACACTAGCAAATGAGGATTTAGTGACCCTACCATGTTGAATCAAAGCTCCAAGATACTTGCCAATATTTGTCACTCTCTTAAATCCACTTATCTGAAGGATTTTATCAGCAGTCTCACTAGGAGTGTTCTTAGAAAAAAATACACTGGTTTTCTGTTCACTAATTTTCTGACCAGAAACTTCAGCAAACAGGTTCAAGCATCTGAGGAGGATATGGATCTGATCCTCACTAGCCTCCAAGAAGAGCATTAAATCATCAGCAAATAGTAAATGAGAGATCTTCGGACCACCTCTACCAGCTTTGATAGGATGCCACAACTTACCATCCACTGCAGTCTGAATAATATGTGATAGCTTTTCCATTGCTAGCACAAACAAATACGGGGATATTGGATCTCCCTGACGAACCCCTCTACTAGGCTGAAATTCATCAGTTATGTTCCCATTCCATAAAATGCTAGTTTTAGGAGAGGAAACAGCCGTCATTATTAACTGAGAAAGATGCCCAGGAATTTGAATCTCCATTAAAATATTTCTAAGGAAATTCCAATTGAGCCGATCATATGCTTTTTCCAAATCAACTTTTATAGCCATAAAACATGTCTTACCTCTCATTTTCCTCATAGAATGTACTAACTCCTGGACCACAATAATGTTATCCTGAATATGCCGATGAGGAACAAAACTAGACTGGGCAGGAGACACCAGCTTCTCCATTATTGTCTTCAACCTGCTAACCATAATTTTACTGACAATTTTATATACCACAGGGCACAGTGAAATAGGCCTAAACTGACTAATATGCATCGGATTCTGCACCTTAGGAATGAGCACCATAAGAGTAGAGTTAATAGAAGCCAATAAATTCGGATAGCTCCAAATCTGATTGACCAGAGAGCAAAGTTGCTTTTTAATCAGATCCCAATTCCTTTGGAAGAAAATTGCCGGATAACCATCAATCCCTGGAGCCTTCAAAGCACCAATATTAAACAAAGCTTGTTTAATTTCTAAATCATTTGGACATCTATCCAGCTCATTTTTCTCCAAAACCGAAAGCTTAGGCCAAAGCTTATCATAAATGATCCATCTTCTCTCTAAAATATCTTCATGAAACAGACTCTTGAAATATTTTATAGCCATCTCTTTCAGATCAGCTGTATTTGTTACCCAAGCATCTCCCTCGCTTTTTAATTTAAAAATTTTATTTGTGCTTCTCCTCACCACTGTACTAAGGTGATAGAATTTGGTGTTTCTATCCCCATCAGTGATCCATTTTTGTCTTGATTTTTGAAACCAAAATAATTCCTCCTCCAGAAGAACCCTCCCAAGCTGATCATGATAATGTTTCTCCATAGTATGCAGGTGAACTGAATCATTATCCTCCCTTCTACCTTGAATATTTGCAATCCTCTTTATTAAGCTATTTTTCCTCATATCAATATTCCCAAAAACCTTTCTGTTCCACACACTGATCTCAGGAATTAATCTTTGAAGCATATAAGGGAGATCAAAATTCTGCTCCCAATGAGAGTTAAGAAAATCAACAAACTTGTCATGCTCTTGCCACGCAGCAAAGAATCTAAACGGCTTCTTTTTCTCACCAGTATTATCTTCAAACAGTTTGATAAGGATTGGGTTATGATCTGATAAGAGTCTAGGCAGAGAAGATACTCTTGCTCCATCAAAAAGCATTCTCCATTCTACGTTAGCAACAACTCTATCAAGCCGTTTGTAAACTCTTCTTAAATTAGGCCATTTAGGACCTTGCCAAGTAAAAAAGGGCCCATCACAGCCCATATCATCCACCTTACAATCTTCCAAGACTGAAGCAAATTTCTGACACCTAACAGGATCAGCAATAACACCACCTTTTTTCTCATGAGTAGAAGCAATTTCATTAAAATCCCCTCCAAGCACCCAAGGACCAGAAATAGAATTACTAAGGGACCGAAGATCCTCCCACAAATTATTTCTAATACTTTGAGAAGGATTAGCATATATTGCCGTGAATTCAAAACAATTACCATTAGGAATAGTAATTTTACAATGAACAAATTGAGAAGATTGAGAAAGAACAGTTATACTCAACTTGTCACTATGCCACATGATCCAAATTCCACCAGCAAATCCCTGAGCTTCTTCTACAACAAAACTATCATACCCCACTTTCTTTATAAGCTTTCTACAGATTCCACTGTGAGTTCGAGGTTCAACCACAACGGTCATATCCACCATATGTTTCTTAATCAGAGTTTTAAGGGCATTGCCAAACTCCCTTCTAGCAGCCCCTCTTGAATTCCATATGAGAAAATTCATTAAAAACTTTGAGATTGGTTTACAAGGCCTGAAAATCCCTGTTTTTCACAATCCCTCAATGTGATGTTATCATTAGCACTTACATATTCCATCTCATTTGCAACATTTTCCTGCACACCGTCTTCAGCCATAGGGTCAGGAGGTTTCGGGTCAAGATGATCATTTGAAGTCTTCATTACTTGACCAATGGAGACTTGATTTTGGTGTTTAGGTATCAAACCATTCGTATTATGGTGATTAGTACTGCTAGGATTATCCATCCCAACAGAACTACCTTCTCCATTATCCTTTGACAGATTCGGATTTTTTATTCCTGCATTTCGCTTCCCATTCACTAACTCCTTTTTATGATGGCCCTTTTCCAAATTCTGGTTCATACTACTATTGTCTATATGAGTACCAACCAAAATAAATTGGGAATTAGTCTCCACCATCTCAACTGCAGCAGCCGAACTCTTCTTATCTTTGGATTGAAGGGACCTCTGGACAGGGTTCCCATTACTATTGACCCTCCCTGTATCATTCTGTTTCTCCTCCTGCACATTTTGATTTTTCAAATTCATAAAAGAGTTTCTCATTTTCAAGTGTGTTTGAGTCCCTTTCCCTTGTTTTACTTCTGATCTATTTTCCTGTACCCCCTTATTTCTCCTACCTCGCGAAACCTGCATCCAAGGACCAAATTTGGATTTTTCCTCCGCCGCATCTTTACCATCTTCCATACTAATTTCATGAGTATTTATGTCCTTTTCCACTTCAGAATTCTCCTTATCAGTTACTCCACATATTCTATTCGGACAATTTTCCAACCTGTGACCATACATTCCACAACCATAGCAAATAAGATACAACCCCTCATACTCTACCTTTTTCAGTCTACCTTCAACTTTATATTCCACTTGCAAAGATTTCGTGAGATCTAATTCCACACACATTCTTGCAAAACGACCTCGAGCTAATGAAGTAGTAGCAGCATCAATTCTCACAAATTTTCCAAGCCAATTCCCAATACTCTTAATTAAAGAGGTGTGAACATATTCTATTGGAAATTCAGGCAACCGCACCCAAGCCATAATACGAGTAATAGATGCCTGATAGGGGTGGAAATCAGGTTCCCATGACCTAATGGCTAGATAATGATCAAAAATGATCCAAGGCCCAGCTGTGAGGGCGAAATCCATGTCTTTTTTATCAGAAAAACGAACTAAAAAATAGTCATTTTCGAGATCAGTTACAAAGATCTTACCTTGTCGTGCCCACAGGTTCTCCATTTTTTTTTTCATAAATGCTAGAGAGACTTTTTTCCCCATCAATTTCACGAAGAAGGACTGGTGCCAGTGTTGCCATGCTTTCTTCTTAAAGGAATCTGACAACTTAAAATTCACTCTGCCTTCCCCATCTTCTTCCGTAATCACTTCTGGCGATTCCGGTTTATCTTCGATGACTACGTCTTCTGACTGAGTCTCCTTATCCTCTGCATTGATCTCTTCAATTCGATCCTCCCACTCTCCATTGTGGCGCATTAACATTTCCTTGAAGGACATGTTGTCCTTCATCCATTCTTCTTCACGCGGAGTCATGGTTTGCTCACTGGTGAAATTATCATCTCCTCCCTTACTCTTTTTCACACTTCTTTGGAGATTATCCTCCTCTTCAGTTGATCGCGAGCGGCCGACAGTGACAGGAATCATCGGAAATCCCTAACCCTAACCCTAGCAGAACCTTTTAGGTTAACACATTAAATAAAGTATAATTCTGTTATACTATATTATTCTTTGTTTTTCAATAAATAAAACACAAAAAATAAAATAAAATTGAGGAAGACACTAGGCCATGTGGGTGATGCTTGCCAGCTTTGCTTTGAGGTCTTTTCTTAATATCTTTCCGGATGGAGACTTGGGAATGGCATGAACAAAGTACACTCTGTGTAGTCTTTTGTAATACACTACCTGTTCACAACAAATACCACAAGCCATTAATACTCTTCTCTGGAGACTAAACATTTTTTTTTTCTTCCTGATAATATCTACGAAATCTTTTTTAGTCTCTAATAATAAAAAAAGATCAAATTGATCCCTAAAATGATGAAAAAAGACCAAAGAGTACTTATTACAATTGACAGAAGGATTAAAGTGGCTATTTTTCATAATTTTAGGAACCAATTTGATCCTTTTTATTGTCATGGATTAAAAAAAATTTCGTAGATATTATCAGGGACCAAAAATAGTGTTTACTCTTCTGGCAATTACTTGAACTTATTTCCATGATATTTATAGGCTTCGATATGGTGTACTTAACATGTGCCATATTAACATGGGAATTTCCTTCATTTTTTTCTATATATTTTTTTTTAATATGCAGCATCATACAATAATTTTTTATTATAGCTTGATATCTGACATAATACAGTTGAGCAGTCTAAAAATGCGAAACGAATATAGGGATTAACAATTATGTTGCAGGAATACAATTCCTATCATACGATATTAAGGTAAGGACAAAATAAAAAATTGTCTCTTTTGATTTTTTATTAGTATTTTGCTTGTCGTTTTGCATTGTAGGAAAAAAAAAAAATTTGCTGTAACAGGACGGATCGAAAGCCCAACGAATATATCATAAAACTTGAAATTGTATATCGCATTGATTGTATGTGGCTTTTTTTCTTTTTTCTAATATATATGATTGTCATTGTAAAAAATTCCATTATTATTTAATCATATTTTACTATATTTTTAATATTTTTAAAAGTAATTATTTCCAGAATAATTTTTTTAATGATAATGATAATATAAAAAAACTTTGATAGTGAATCAATTTAAAATCAGATGTACACTTAGAGTACTTGTATAAAAAAAAAAAACCTAAATAAAAGTACTCGTGCTTAATTTCACTACTCTGAAATTAATGTATTTGGGAAAAAATATTTATTATTTTAAAGTAGATAACTGTGTGTCATTTTAAATGAAATAACGCTATTTTGATGCATAATTGATAATTTTTGACATTCTAAAGGAGGAGAGAGAATGTCAAAAATTACCAATTATACACGAAAGTAATGTCGTTTTATTAAAATGACTCAAAGTTAGATCGTTCACGGAGAAGATAGAATGTTAAAAATTACTAATTATGCACCAAAACAACGTCATTTTATTTAAAATGACACAAATTTATATATTTTAAAAAAATAAATATTTTTCACATTTACTAATATACCGCTAAATTCCTCGATACAAGTCAATCCGTATTTGCATGTATTTGTTTCTCAATAAGAGTGGAGTTAAATATTTTAATATTTTAATTTTTAAAAAAATTAAAATATTAAAACTAAAAAATGAATACCTTTAGCGAAATTAAATATGATGGTAGTGTATAGCTTACCAAAATAAAATAAAATATGATGGTAGTGTATATACCTGTTTAGCTATAAACTCCTTTATAGCTTCTTCAGTAAGATCAAAACTAACCACGAAAGCAACTGGAACTTCACCAGCAGCATCATCCATTTGCCTGTCAACGTTTGGTTCCATATTTGATAACATTATTTATTAGTCAATAATTATATGTATATGATAAAATTAAAACATATATATGCATCGTGCTATCTATATATATAGTTTTTTTCAATGATACTTACGGGACAACAGCTGCATCCACAATACAAGGGTGGCTCACAAGAAGGCCTTCAAGTTCTGCCGGCGGCACCTGATGATAGAATAATATAAAACAAGGGAAAAATAAATCTTATGTCACATGAGATTTCAAAATCTCATGTCATAGATACATGAAGTGTGAGACTCACCTATTTAAAAAAACAAATAACAAAAAAATAAGTGACACACCTTTTTATGGTGAGTGTAAAAAGAGTTTGTTTTCTCATGCAACATGAGAAAAACAAATACCATAAAACAATGGTATATTATTATTATTACGGAGAAGAATCCGATTATAAATTTTTTTAACAAATTTTTGTAAATTACACTATGTACTCCCAGAAGTACATAGTGTGACCTAGTGTACTTCCGGGAATATAATGTAATTTGTAAATAAAAAATTTATAAATATAACTCTTCCCTATCATTATTAGGGTTATATTTATCTCATTTTATATGAGGTAAATATTTTTCCTACACAACAAAAGAGGGGTGGGTCCAACCACTTTTTTTTTCTCTCCTCTTATTTGTGGGTCCCACTTATAATTTTATTTCTACAATATTAGGTAACAACTTTCCTACAACATAAGAAAAGTATTTCCCTTATTATTATTATTATTATTATTATACTTTTTCCCAAGTAAATTTTGGTGGTCAAATGACTCAAATTATAGAATTCATATATACCTGGAAGCCTTTAAATTTGATGAGTTCCTTGAGCCTGTCAACAATGAAAATCTCATCATCATCATCTACGTAGCCAATATCTCCCGTATGAAGCCAACCCTCTCCATCAATAGTTGCTGTTGTGGCCTTCTCGTCATTCAGGTATCCTATATGAAACTTATTTCTATCAAAACCAATGTTTTTAAAACCAAACTAGTAATTAAGTCTAATAAGAATAAGTTATTTTACTCATGGATTACGAAGTTAATTATTTAAATTAAATATTTATAATTATGAGTTGTTTTATTTAATAGATAAATAATTATTTCATACTTAAATCAATTTTTTCAAGAAAACATTATAATCAAAATATTTCAAAGATAATGTTTGATTAAAAGTATTAAATATATTTCTCATTATAAAGTATTAATGGAAAGACTCATTTTCAGATTTAATTTTATTTGTTTCTATTTGCTTGTAATGAAATTTGCATGCACTTGATAACTACATATATACCTAGTTTAAATGAAAAGGTCATTAAATTCATTTTTGACATGTTGATTGAAATCTTTTAGGACATGTAAATATTTACGTTAGTTACTATTTTATCTTTTTTATATTACTTAAATAATCTTCTAACTCTATTTTAATTATATTTTGATAATTCTTTTACTAAATATATTTATACTAACTATAATTGTTATGTATTATGGAGTTTTATATTTGTAAAAAGTTGACAATTTTTATACTAAAATTACTAGCATAAATAAAATAAAAACATATCATCGTTACAATATACATAGATTAAATAAAACTATAATATTATTTAAGTATTTTTTTAATTTAAAAGAAGACCAACTTAATTGAGAAAGCCGACGGAGTGAGCGGAATGGTTGGGAATGGGATAAAATAAATTGTAGGGTTTGAAATTGTATATTCTCGTTATATTTTTTCATAACTGTTGCCAATAAGATATTTAGATGGAAAGAAAAGGAATTTATAAATATATGATAAAATAATATTTTTTGGGCTATTTAATAATAATTATTTTATAATAATATGTTCATTTTTCAATTTATTAAAAATGAATACGCTTATGGTTGATACTTTAAAAAATAAAAAATTGAAAAGTTATTAAAAGAAAGAAAGATATAAATTAAAGAAGGGAATAACATATATCATTTTAAAAGATTTAAACTTATATCATTCTAGATCCTAATCATTGATTTCTGTCCATCAACGATTTTGGATTAAAATTATTAATTAATTAATAATAACTTTGACACATTAAGTTTGACCCAATAGATTATAACCGTTGATAGACGGAAATCAATGGGTTAGGATCTAAAATGATATAAGGTTATATCCTCTAAAAGGATAGATAGTTTTCCCAATAAAGAAATGAAAAATCAAAAACTTAAAAATAGTTATAGGTATTACGAAAAGAAATTTAAATTTAAAATTGAAAAAACTATCATGCTATAATTATAGTGAAAGAACTTTTATACCATATATGTTACACGATGCACTAGAGCCCATGTTTCAATCTACAATAAGTCGATATGTAATTTTTGTGAGAATTAAATTGAATCACTGATCATTGAGTGAATCTTGATTCTTGAACAGTTTGACTGTTTGTTTGGATAATTTAGAGCCGGTTCAATAGTCTAAAAGCTGATTTTATATATATTAAACTCCCTTCAAGTGAATAAATTAATAATGGTGCAACCATTAAATTAAAAGTAGATACATTGGTATTATTTAATTTAGAAACAAATCATATATATACCTTTCATGATCTGTGGGCCTCGGATGCAAATCTCACCAGGCTGATTATAGGAAAGAGAAGAACCAGTTTCAGGGTCAACGACCTTTATCTCTGCATTTCTGACTACAGTGCCACATGACCCTGACTTCGATGGGAATGGCTGTTTTGCAAACCCCAAACACATCGACAACACAGGCCCAGCCTCTGTCATCCCGTACCCCTATACATTACATACATTTTGTTACATCTAAAGCTTCATATATTTTATACCAAAAAAAAAAAAAAGCTTCATATTTAATTTTGAAATTACACGATTATAAGAGAGAAAAAAAATACACATGTTTAGTTTTTGGTAAAAATATCTGTTATTTCGAAGGATATAATAATACAAAGATATATTTTTCAAAAGGACAAATACTTTTTTTTTTGTTTTTAATATATTATAAATTTGTTCCCATAAACATAAACGATGGGGATTGATATGTACAGATGACTTTTTAGTATGGATATTGGCGCTCTGAATTAGATTAATTTTGAAGTAAAAATTATGTGATAAAAAATTCTATGTGTTTGATCATTCAATCATCTATTTAGTTTTCATTTTTTTATTCAAATCAAAACCAATCTAATTTAATTTAATTTGGTTTGGATGGGATCAATTTTTAATTTTTTTCGCAAAGCCTACAATTTTAGACGTAAAAATCACTAGTTATATCAAAATGAAACAAAACATGTTATAAAAAAAAATGAAACAAAACAAACAATAAGTCTTCGAATTAAAATAGGGTGAAAATGTTTATCTTTTAAAATGACATAATTTATATCTTTTCACTCTCACAAAGAGGTGAAACCCACATCTTTAATTTTTTTTTTTGTCAACTTTCTCTCCGCCTTTATCTATCTCATTCTCTTTCTTAAAATGACACAACTTTATATCTTTAAGATGATACACACTTTTTCCTTAAAACAAATTTTAAAACACACTAAGAATTAAAATATAGAATAATAGACAATGAAAAACTAAAACTTACAATATTAAAAAAGTAACTAAGGAAAGGTTATTGAATTAAGAAAAAAAGCATCAGTGAACTTTCAAAAATAATACATCTATAATACATAGGAAAATTGTGGATGGCTTTTGTGAGACAACACAACATGCAAAAAAAAGTAGGGTTCGTGCAGAAAAATGTGGATAACTATTGAATGAAGCAGCAATGTTATTACTTACCTGTCCAAGAACTGCATGAGGCAATCTGCTCCGAAGAGCCTCCTCAAGCTCCTTCCCAAGCGGCGCTGCCCCTGACATCACCAACCGTATGGAGCTCAGGTCATACTCCTCCACCCTCGGGTTCTTTATCATCGCCACCACCAGCGGCGGCACCACCATCGCCACCGACACCCTGTGCCGCTCTATCATCTCCATCAATTCCCTTATCTCAAACTTCTCCATCAGCAAAATTCCACTCCCCGCTCTCAACGCACACATCATCACACTGTGCATCGAGAATATGTGAAACAAAGGAAGCACACAAAGCACAACATCCTCTGGTTTCATGTACAAGTTCGGGTTCTCTCCGTCAACTTGTTGAGCCACGCTCGTTATAAGACTCTTGTGTGTCAGAACCACACCCTTCGGTAACCCCGTTGTCCCGGAAGAGAACGGCAGCGCCACCGCGTCGTCCTCCGAGTTGATCTCCACCTCCGGTAGCTCCCTCTCGTCTGCTTCGGAAACCGCCGAGAAATGCAAGCAGTTCTCCGGCGGGTTGTCGACGGTGATCACCTTGAAATCCTCTACGTGGAACTGCGAGAGAATATAATATAAATTATTAAAAGAGCCCTTACCCAACATTTTTTTGGGTAAATATTTTCTCATATTGCATTAGAATTCAATTATCATATTAGTGACTCTTCAATTTGCGTGCAAAATTTTTCTTTTATTTTTATTTTTTAATAAATATGGGGCCCACCACTAGTTGACATGTGAATTGAATTCCAATGAAACATCAAAAAATCAAAATCAAATCCCTTTAATATTTTGGGTTGGAGTGATTTTTAACGGACCTTATGGACGTAAGTGGAACGAGTGACGATGAGTTTGGCTTTGGAAGCGGTGAGTTGCTTCGAGATTTCGGCGGCGGTGTAGAATGGGTTGGCGGTGGTGGCGACGGCACCGATCATGGATGCCGCCATGAATGAGAAGACGAACTCCGGGGAGTTTGGGAGGAGAATCATGATGACATCGCCTTTGTTGATGCCGAGATTGGACAGACCGGCGGCGAACTTTCGAGATGCGCGGTGAGTTTCGGCGTAAGTGTAGGTTTTGTCGCCGACAATGAGACATGGACGGTCGGAAAGTTGGGGGAGTTTATGGAAGCAGTAGGTGTGAAGGGGAAGGTTGTTGGAGATGGGTATGTCTGGTAATTTTGATCTAAAGAGATGGGTAGTTTGGGGAGTTGAAAGAATTTTATTATGTCCAGAGAATTCTGTACTATGTTGATTGGTTTCAACACAAGTAGCTTCTGATATCATGGTTTCAATATCTGGATTTTAAAGTATATATAAATGTTGTGTTTGGGTACCAATTATGGTTCAAATTCAAAGAGCAACCAAAGAAATTAAAGTTGACAAAAGCAGCTAATTAGAAAGAGGGAATAAAAGGGAGGGAGTGTGATATAAAGATTGAATAATGAAAGAGTGAAATTAGGTAATATATATACATAAGCTAAAGTGGTAGATATGTAATGTAGATGTAAGAGGCACACACATAGTCTCATTGAAAACCAAGCTTTGTTATTCCTCTAATGAAGGAGCCTCTACTGACCTACCTACCTTGTTTTTCTGTACCTGTGTGTGTCATTCTCATCAGAGAGAGATTTGTGTGTGTGAACCTTGAAGTATGCTGGTTTGAGGATTTATCATTAAATTACAACAACTAATACCTCTTTTTAATATATATATATATATATATATATATATATATATATTACCTTGAGCACCTAACGGAGATGTAAGGAGTAGAATCTCCATCTGTGCGGCTTTTAAATAATAGAAATGGAATCCTGCGATCTAATACAATTCGCCAATGGATTGAAGGTTTGCCTATAGAATTAGAATGAAAACTGGTCACTCAATTTAAAATATTATCACTTTTTTGATTGGGTTTAGTTAAGAGATAAATTTATTTTCTACACATAAAAATATATGGGGTCCAAGTGAAGAGAAGAGAGAGAATTTTTTTTTGAATCTCATATACTTTTATGTGTTTATGAGATAAATTTATGTCCCACAACATTGAGAGACACTAAATCCATTTTTAATTACTATATAACTTTTAAAAAGTTATGCATATTGAAAATTTTACATTTCGCGTGGAAGAAAGTTCTATGACAATAGACTGTTGTACTGAGTTATTTGCATCAGATTGATAATTTAGACAAATGTAAAAAATAGGTTTAAATATAAATATTGTTCTAGAGCGTGATGAACAGGAAGATGTGAAACTGTAATGGGGTTGATGGGTACTTTACGTTCGTTTGCCCATATATATTAATTTAAAAAAAATAATTAGAAATAAATATTTATAATAATCTATTTATATAAATGAATAGATAAAATAGGAGCTAATGGATTTCCTGAATAATCCACACTTGCATAAAGCCAAATTAAACTAATAATTTTAGAATGGAATTCAAAAATAAATTATCTACTTCATCTGACTAGTTCACTGTTCATTGACCTCATTTTTACTCAAATGTCACGTGAACATTAAAATTTATCAGACTACCACGTGGTGAAGTTCGCTACCACTGATAACGAACTTGGTAGCCAATAATTTCTTGACAAGTGGCACACTTTCGAAAAAAAACTGACTGCCACATGTCCAAGTTCTCTACGACTGGTAGCGAACTTGGTAGCCAATGATCCCGTGACACATGGCACATTTTCGCAGAAAAAGTTGACTGAACGAAGTTCGCTATCAGGGATAGCGAAGCGAACTTCGTTTGCTACGTGGCACGATCTCGTTGCCCAATCAGAATTGATGTACCAATTACAATCCAAAAAAGAAAATGAAGGAAAATGACTATTTAATTAATGTACCAATCATCAATCATAATTAATGTATTAATTACCAATCACAATTAATTTTGATCACAATTAATGTACTAATGACGAATCGCAATTAATGTACCAATCACAATTAATTTTGATTGGTGATTGATACATTAATTGTTTGTGATATCATTGTGACAAATTCGAACGATATTTGTGAGAGATAAAATATGTCAAATGAGATGTCATTGGGTAAATCTCGAAAAGTTATATAAAATATAATAAAAAATATCTGATTTGGATATCCGAATCAAAAGTTATAGCCCTCCGAAGTGATTGATGATTGGTACATTAATTGTGATTGGTACAATCAAAAGTTAATCCTATTTGTACGCTAATTGTGATTGATACATTAATTGTGACTGCTAATTGACACATTAATTAAATTGCCATTTTCCTTCATTTTCTGTGTTTTATTGTGACTGATACATTAATTCTAATCGGGCAATGAGATTGTGCAACGTGACACCTAGTTCGCTTGGACCTTCAACGAACTTGGTGCATGTCAGACACGTGGCACACCTAGTTCGCTGCATGTGGCAGCGAACTTCTCCAATGTGTCCGCATTTATTGCAACATAATTTGTTACTGAGAGTAGCAAACTTGTTGTCCACCAGAAATGTGCCACATCAGCATACCAAGTTCGCTGGGCACTGTATCGCATGACATTTGGATAAAAAAAGTCAAAAAATACTGATATCTTGGTGGTCACTATTCCAAATTATACTGGATCCGCCATAGCATAATTCACATTTGACTCAGCCACAACAGATGAACCCAAATTATTACTCTTTTTTTTGGGATTTCAAACCCAAATTATTACTCTTTATTAATATAGCATGATGTGTTGATTAAATTATTAAAACAATTAACTTTTTCAACTAGGTAAATAAATTTAATTTTTCTAATAATATCACAACATATAATCGAATATTAGTACAAATTCTAACAGCACACCGAAATTATATTCTTAAGAACATTACAGGTTTAACAAACTAACAATTGTCCAAATAAAATAGTAATAATAGTTTACCAAAAAAAAAAAAAAATAGTAATAATAATACGACCAGTACTTGATATATGTATTAATGTATTATCCATCATCCGGGTCCAAAAACTGGGGAAGTGAACTAGCGGTTAAGTACAACGCACCTTTTATTTGATTTGTGTAATTATGTAATGGACCATGGTGTTGACTGGTCAACGGTCTCCCAACACTGAACCATCAAGGATTCATATTTTACACATGGTTTTATCAAATACCACGTACTTGTGTAAACTTGGATGGGTGCGCTCCCTTGTAGGCTTCTGATTTTGACGCGCCATATTTGGAGGACAGACGCTACCTATATAATATGCTGAAATTCAAAACTTACCGTTATGTTTATAATTCTTAATCAAGCATTAAAGACGATTTACACCTAATAATAAAGATGCATTATTCAAGCCTCAATCAATTCCAATCTTTCGAAATTTTGGGAAACATTCTCTATTGTTCTAATAATCAAAAAATAACTAGTGATTCCTAGTTATTATTTGCATAAGATTGATAATTTAGACAAATGTAAAAAATAGGTTTAATTATAAATATTGTTCTAGAGTGTGATGAACAGGAAGATGTGAAATCTGTAATGGGCTTGATGGGTACTTTACGTTCGTTTGCCCATATATATTAATTTTTAAAAAGATAATTTGAAATAAATATTTATAATACTCTATTTATATAAATGAATAAATAAAATAGGAGTTAATGGATTTCCTGAATAATCCACGGTCAGTGGCGGAGTCAGCCCAAAAATTTAGGTGATGCAAAAAAAATTGACATATTAAATTACCAAATTTTTTATCTAAATTACATAAATTTTATCAGGAAATTTTTTTACTATGAATTCTAACATAGTTATCTAAATTAAGTACTAACTAATGTCACATAATATTGAAAATTCAAATGAACAATTATCGTTGATTATATATCAAAACAAACATTATCCTAAGGATATGTGAAAAGCTGTTGTTTAGTATCAACCCATCATAACCAGCGGTTAAATAGGTTTTATCACTAGATCACTTTTATTTGTTGAACATAATATTCATAATTTAATATTTATTATACATTATTTTGAAATCTGGTTAAACCTGATTGAACCGTTGACCCAGTACCTCAACCGAGTCAATAATCGGACCGAGTTTTAAAACACAGTTCCCATCAATTCAGCTTTACTGATCTCAAAACCAAAACCAATGTTATTAAATCTGACCCAGTTATTGACCCGGTCCCGTGCCACTGGATCAACCAGTAGGACATTGATTCAACCGCATGACCCGACGATTATATATAAAAAATATTTAAATAGCTGGAAAAAAAATATAAATTCTAAATATTTTAATATAAAAAATAATAAGTTACATATTATTGTCCAATAAAAGATCAAACAAACATATAATGCTTGTGATACTGGTGTTTCAAGTTCAGTAAATAACATCTCTAAGTATAAATCAAATCAAAATTCTTTGCATAGTATATAACTGAGATAATATTAGTATTATAAATACATAACCTATGTAAGTCAATAAGCAACAAACCACTCAAATATGTCAATTATGATATATATTTTTGGAATTTTTTTTAAAATAAATTCAGTCAGACAACATATTTTCACCAAAATTGATGAGGTCATACAGATTCCGGTGTATGCCGATCTGCTACTTCATTCAAACTGATTATATAATCGAATTATCAGTTCTCAGATTGACCGGCGAGGCCCGACCCGATTTATTAACAACGCTCAAAACATCGTCACATGACTTGTAAGAGAATTAACTTTTAACTAAAAACAGAGGGACGAAAAATGTTTTTTTTCTTTTCTTTTTTAGTTCAAAAGACTAGGGCCTAACATTAGAAATCTAAGATGAAATCTGCAAGCAAAAGGTTGCCTTGCAAGCTGACACATTCGCACCATTTTCTCACCAAGCTCCGCTAGAAAGTCTCCAAATATACCAACCTCACAATCACGTTAAAAAAAATCCAAAATCCAGTTTAATAATAGTTATTTATGATTAAATTTATTTTCTTTTATTGCTATTCCCTAAATGAAAAATAACGTGAGCGTTGGGCTTTTGCCCCGTAACATCAGGTTTTCCTTCATTTTATCTCATCAGCAAGGTTTCCGCTACAAAGAACTCGGTTGATGATTGGCAATTATGATATTTGTTTGTTAATCCAAAGCTGATCATACTACAGAAGATAACATCTAAATTCTTTCTTCTGTCAAGTATTATCTAAATAATACAACAAAATAGCCCACCAAAGAATACAAAATTCGCAGTAGACAATTACAAGAAGAAGAAAAAGAAAGAAAGAAAGAGCAAAACCGTAGAAATTACAGTTATAAAGAAAACAAAATGACTCAAGAGATGATTGAACCAGTATTAGTGATGTTGCCAGGCCTGCAATCACAAGTGCACAGATTTCTAGATCCTTCCACTACACGTTGAGATCTTCGAGAATGAAGCTTGATGTTTACCAACTTGCCAGCCATCTGTAGCATCATGACATAGAGAAAATGGTAGTTAAACGAGAAGGTCCCTGCCATTATTCATTATTATTTTTTTTTAAAAAAAATACTCCTCCCCGGCGCCAAAAAAAAAACGCAAGGAAAAACCACAAAGCAATTTAAGATGCCTGCCAAACCATCTCAACATGGTTAAAAATTGTCAGAAAAATAGAAATCAAAAGCCATATGATAGAATTAGAAGTAAATTTCTACAGTACCCCCATCGATGTTTCTGCTGTTTTCCAACACAAATTCAATCTACATATAATACCAAGTTCTTCAGAAAGAATAATATCAGTATGACCTAAGGAGTTATTATGAAAATACTATCCAATCTCTGACAAAACGACCAGAAATCCAAGTAAACCAAAACCAGAACAACTTATTGCTAGCTAACAAACAGATGTAAGCATAAGTAGCTGTGCAGGTAAATAGCGCACAATGCTAAAGCCCAAGTTACTAGTAAACAAGTAATTGCTAGCTAACAACCAACCTGTCTTTCTTCTTTCTAAAAAGTGATGTGTAAGTAAATGGGCTTAAGCACAAGTTACTAGCAGTACGATACTTCAGCCTTTCATACCTTACTTATAACGCTCATCTCGTTGGCATTTTACTCAAATTCATATCTTACCTAAAAACATCTAGAAAATGCAAGGGCCAGATACAGATTTTAAGCAAAGCTAAAATTCTCCAAAATACCAGTAAGCCAAAACATTTCCTAAAGTAACAAAGCTTGTGAAAGTGAAATGCTAAAGTTAGGCTTGTCATCAATATTAAACCTTATTATATTCTGATCACCACCTTTCTTATAATGATCTTCTCACTTCATCATTTGGCCTCTAGAAAAAAACTTAACACAACTCATGGACCAATCGATATATCAACAGTGCATTGCATCTAAAAAATAATTCATTCATTTCCCAACACTACACACAACTACAATGGAAGAAAACACTCAATGGGTATAATGAGGGTCAAGCTTGAGCTCAAGTTCATTATATGAACAATCTGTGTCTAAAAAGAATATTAGAAACAGAAACTTAAATAACAAAACAAAGAGTAACGAACCATTTTCCAAACCAAGTCTTCAGGACCCAATGGTTGCGCCGGACTGGAATACAGGAAATGCCTTGAGTACTGAAAAAATAAAAAATTAAATAAATAAACACCAAACAGGCAAGCAAGACAATGCAAAAAATAAAAAATAATAAATAATAAATTCAGAAAATGATGATTATCTAAGTTAATTATTGCCTATGATGCACCGATACTTAGAAGAACCTGACGTGTCGGATACTTCCTGACACTCCAACACGCGTTGCATAGACTCAAAAAAGGAGTTCAAAAGTTGTGTCGCGTTGTGTTTTTAGTTCTAACTATTAGATTCGTTAGTTACGATTACCATTTTATTGAATTTAATATAAATATTTATAATATCTTATGTTTCTTTGCAAAATTGATGAGTATTATAAGTTTAGCTTCATTTTTTTGTTAAATTATTGAATATTAAATATAATATACACTACATAAATTAAAAATATTATTTAATATCAAAACATGTCCAAACGTGTTAAAATCTAACATTTTTTAGAATTAACGTGTCGGGGTGTCATATCGTGTCCCGTGTCAATGTTGGTGCAACATAGATTATTACTACAAACATTCGTACAATGCACAATATTTTTTCAGCCTGACATTGGGCAATGGAGAAAGTTCTTGCAAGATTGACAACAAAAGAATCAAATAACAACACTAAATAGAAAAAAAAAAAAAGTGAAGTAAAATTTCACACGACCCTGATCACAAACCTTGGCAAGATTTTGTTGCATTTCTTTTATACGAGCAGGTCTAATGCCTTTTAAATATTTCAAAAGCCAACCAGGCTTCACGGCGTCACTAGAAGAAACAAATACGACTATCTGCATGTATTGTAACAAGTTAAATACTCAGCAACTTCTCACTGAAAAATCAAAATTAACAAATCATAAAGCTGACTTTTAAGTTAGATAGAAGAATAGACGACGCAGCCAGATGTACATGAAAATCAAGTTCGGAAACAGTCTGACAACTTTTTTCTGCATGGCAAGGAAGATACTCGTCTACGGAACAACCTTTTGGGGTTTTTGATGAGCACTGTGGGTATGTCCCTACTTTAAAGCAGTTTTTCTTGGTTTGTTTTAGAGGTTTTGGTAATAACAAGGAGGCCATAATTCTGTGACAGTGAACAGTATATGCTATTCTTTGGTGCATTTGGTTGAAACCAAATGCATACACCTTAATTAGTTAATATTAATTATCTGAAATAGTAAGTATGTCAGAAGACATTAGGCCATTATATACTCTAGTAGACATATACTACAACAGATTTATAGATTAACAGATGATCACATAGCAACTTGCCCAAAATGTCCTCACCAGAACATTCTCAATAATATTGCAATTTAATCGATTACATGATATAAATACATACACACCTTCCTGTAATCAAGTATTCCTTCGAAAGGAAGCTCCAGCTCATCACTTATTATAAGTGGAATGCATCCACTAACAATAGCATCAAATAATCTAGCAGAGGATGGAGTGTCACCAGCTGGGCTTAAGCAAAACAGAGACCTAATAATGTGGAAGGAAAGCAAATAATTACTACAAAGTAAATAACCAGGGTAGATATACTCAAGTCCTGAACTTATATTACTTGCGCATGCCTCTTTGAGCTGCTTCTTTTCCCCCCTCTCCAGCTGTTCCCTCCTCTATAACCACACCATTAGCTCCACTTAATTCAGCTCCAAGTTTAGAGCGTATCTTTCCTCCCTGAAATAGGAGGTGTATAAAGAAAGCAGCTAAACCTCATAATATATAAAATATGCAGGTAACAAAGAAATTAAGAGTGCCACATCTACAAGTAGGGCAAGACATGATAAGAGACTACAAGCCCAGAAACTATAAGAACAGACAACCAAAAAATAAACACACAAATAATAGTCGGTTATGATAAAGTTCAAGGAAATATCCAAATATTATCCACAATAATTGCAAGTGCAACATGAGATTGAACAAAAAAGTTTATAAAAAAATATTTCTGGACTTCAAGCAACATCACACGCAGATAGAGTTTTCAAGGTTTTGCCGTGACAGCAATCAATTAATCAGCAATCACACAATATGCTTACCGCATTTCTTTTGAGCCGACCGCGAAAGAAAAGCAGTGTGCTTCTCTTCTGATTCGTTTCAGATAAACATCTGGCATCACATAAATCAACATTGGGAACATAAGGAAGAATAAGGTCTTTCTCCAGAAAAACCTGACCTGGCTTGTACCTGAAAGATGGAAAAAGAGCATTCAGACGCTATCTTCAATGACTAATAGCATTGAATTTACAAACTTGTATGCAAGTTAGAAAAATAACCAATTTCCCGTGGAATCCATATCTGGCAACAGCCATATTGCTTTCTTCACGTATCTCCGAACAGACTTAAAAGACCAGGGATGATGCACAGGGAGTATGTGATCTCTTCCACCAGAGCGCTTCCATGCAGGTTGATCGGTGATCCATTTCAAAGCTTCCTACACCGACAACAACTAAGAGTAGATTAGAACCCATAAGACTAGAGCCTATGAAGCACCGACACCGATACGGCGTTTTCGATACGTTCCAAATACGTTTTCGATACGTCCATTAATTCGCCGATACGATATAATACGTTTCCGATACGTTCCCGATACGCGTATCGGATACGTTGGCAAAAAAAAATTCAGAGTATCGGTGCTTCATAGAGCAATGATCGAAAAACAGAAAACGAAGCCTCAAATGGTGTTAATAATTAAAGATAGGAAAATAACTGGGAGTGTTAGAAGAGCACTCACACCCTATAAAGGGCCTTGCATTGTTGTTTTTCCATGAGGAAGAAGCTTATGGTGGTGAAGAACGGAATGTAGAACAAATCAGCCTCCTCTTGACGATGAACCCTAACAACACTTTTCAACAACCTTTCCGATTCAGGAGCAATGAGATCTGCCCAGAGCCAGTAATCAATAGAGTGCTGCATTCGCAAACAACAACAAAATTTCATTTAACAGATAACGAAAATCAATAGAGAATAACTAACTAACAAACAAACAAAAAAATATGGTAACCTGTTCGATGAGACGATGAACGGGGCTACCATTAGAGGTGAGATTAGAGGTGTCCTTGTAGGTATTAAGAAAGAGCCAAAGCAAATCGAAGGTGAATTTTGATGGCATGTTGTAGACGTAAACCCTAAGGGGAAGACCAACCGGGTAGAAAGGATCCGAATATAACCGATCCGTCTCGGAGCGATAGACAGCATCGTCGAGCTTCCTCACCTCTTCTTCGCTAACTGCATCGCTGCTCACTGTGTCGTCGAGAATTGTTTTTTGAGTGTGAGTGAGGAAGTGCTCCAGTGAGGCGACGAATGAGGTCTCTGCAGTGAGAACGTTGAAATGAATGGAAGAGGGAGTGCGGAGTGGAGGGAGAGAGAAGAGGAACAACAGTAGTGAGAACCCTAACAGGGAGAGAACAATCAGGAGGATTCGCGATTTCGATCTTGGGATGTGCTTTCCTGCCATTTTTTCATGCAATCGCTATGGAAGAAGACAGAGCACATTACAGTGGGAGAGTAATCTTGGCTTTTTCTAATTTCTTAAACTTTAATAATTTCATTTTTCTACAGTAACTTATTACCATCTAATCATCACATTGAATTAAGAAGAGAAAATGCTAAAATATTTTTGAAAAAAGAGAAAATGTTGATCGAACAGTGATTAGATAAGTAATGAGTTGGTAGTAGAAAATTTTGGTAATAAGAATATCTCTCCGCTTTTATAATTTATCGGGAAAAGTTCACCAATGCCCTCGTGGTTTGCTCCATAATCACTTATGCCCCTGTGTTTTTTTCTATGACATATGTGCCTGTGTTTTGTAAAAAAAAAATCACAGGAGCATATGCGATAGAAAACATACCCTTGTACAACAAACCACAGAGGCATATGTGATAAGAAAAAAACCACAGGACATAAGTGATTATAGAATAAACCACGTGGACATTGGTGAAGTTTTCCCTAATTTATTTTAGTGATTAATGTCTTTCACGTTTATCATAGGTATAAATAGGTTAGGCTAGACTAGACTTTGACTTAAATAGATCAGGCCTGTGTAAGAAACACTTGGTCTGACCTGACCTGTTAGCCTATGTAGGCCCCAAATTACAAATCTAGCTTGACCTATATTTTAAAAAATAAAAGCCTTGATCTAAGCCGCATGTTTAAACCTATTAAACATTCAACAATTAAAAGAAAATTAAAATGATATTACTTTATTATTCAAAATTATTAAAATAATAATTTTAATTATTTTATTTAAAATAAATAATATAATATAGGCTGACGTGTAAGATTATAAATCCGATAGGTACAAAAAAGCCTTTGGCCTATTTTCTAAATAGGTTTTTTTAAAAGTCTAGACGTATTTCATTTTACTATTTGTAATAAGCCAAATCTTACCTAATATAAGCTAACCTATACTATTTTATCTCTATATATATATATATATATATATATATATATATATATATATATGCGGGCCCCATAAAATGTTGTGTGTGTAGGAAATTTTTTGTAGTCTCTTATATATATATATATATATATATATATATATATATATATATATATATATAGGGTTTCCATTCTATCATTTAACATGACCACAAAAAGTTTCCTACACACACAACATTTTATGGGGCCCGCAGCAAAAAATTAAAATAAAAACCCGGCACGCAAAACGAATCTCTATAACATAACACAACCACTTTTCCTACAACATATATATATATATATATATATATATATATATATATATATATATATATATATATATATATATATATAGCTCATGTGTAAAAAAAATTATTAACACATGGGAAGATAAAATTATATTATATAAAATGAGAGATATTAATTTATTTATATTATTATATATGGTATTTTATCATAATCTTAACTCTTGATATTTTAATTAATGATTATAATTTTATATTTTTACTTTTTTTTTTTGAATTGGTGGTGTGTTGTTATATTTTTACTTTCTAAAATGCATGTCATGAGCGAAATTAGTTATAAAGAAACAAACACGTTTTATTACAACTCTTTATTTCTTTTATAAATAAATAATATTGAACTTTCCTTCTTTCCTTTGAAGAATAACTCAATTTATAACACCTGCAACACCCAACTTCATACTTCATACTCCATAGAGAAAAAGAATCAATTCCTTAGTTATTAGTATTGTTTTTATATTTTGTCATGTAAATTGCCCCTCAAAATAATAATAATAATAATAATGCAACAAGGAATCTGAACACAGTTCATAATTAGCACATAAAAATGAAAGTAGCAAGCCATCAAATCAAAGGCATTGTCTTTTATATTCAGGTATGTTTGTAGTGGCAACTTTAGAAGGAGATGAGATCATTTTTTGATGATTGTTGTTTATTTGGATCTTGTCCCCTATGTGATGTATCACCACCCTTTTTGCCAAAAATCATCTCATCAAGATCATCAATCATGTCATCATGGTTCCCTCCATGGACTCCAACTCTGGAACCAGCAGCTGGTTTTCTAATCAATGCATCCTCTTTAGTAAAACGGGGTGACTCATCTGGCTCAATAGCAACAGGTATCATAGCAGGTTCAGGTTCAAGTGGAACAACTGCAAGCTTCTTCAACTCATTATATTTGGATAGAACCTTCTGAATCTCATCATTAACATTCAAGGCCTCAAAAAGCAGTACTTCATTATCCTCAGCTGTCTCAACAATTCTCTGGACAGTGGCTTGGGACTGAAGGCACTGTTGTACTAATGTGGTGGCCAAATCATCCTGCATATGGAAGGAAATATCAGACATGAGTTGGCGTATAAAGTGATCTCTTTGGCTACCAAGGATGAGCTCGTTTTCAAAGATAACAACTAACAAGCACACCATAGAGAACTTGAAGAGACTTTTCTTTATTTTTATTTCAATGCAGCATCATTTCAGAACCGCATTGGAAGGAATTTCAATTTAGGATTATATGAAATTAGAACATCACAAGATTTAGGCTTATTTGAAGACATGATTTTTGATTTCTTGAAGACTTTCTTGTTTTTTGTTTGCTCTGATGCTTTTGCAAAGTTGGAAAGACCAGGATCTTCCTCTACAGTTCACACCACTTCCTAATCACAACTTTCGATGGGTCAAGCTGAGAAGTCACGATTTTTCATAGTTCCTTTCCCATCATGGGCCTATGGATTAGGCCTACACTGTTACTCATACTAATCAGTTTACAGATATCCAAACTCAAAAAAAAAATGATCACTTAATTAAATGGGCTTTATACTGCATCCCCATATTGATCATAGTCCGTTTTTATCAAAATAAGAAAAATTACAATTGATTGAAGTCCTGAATGAGTATGAAAAATTCTAACATGCATGACTTTTGAAGCCTTAGTCCATCACTCTATTCAAAATTTGAAGCCTTAGTCTCATATTTTAGGATAGGAATTAGTGCATTTAGTTTCCATGTTAGACTTGTATAGATACTGATATACAGGATAGCCTTGCTGATTTTTAAATTTTTTTCACCTGCAGTGCTTTGCTCTTTCTGCTTTGGAGGATTCCTTATTTTCCTTTTACATCAGAATAGGTGGTATAACACCATGAAACTTATATAAGGTGATTTAACATCGTAAGTTATATAACCTCTCCTTTGTATATATATACAAAAAACACAACCCTATGCCAAAACCAAGGTTATGGTGTGATGAATATAAAGCAAAAGTTGACATGCAGTAGCTATGTTGTTGACATTGTAAAAACAAACGAATTTCTATCCATAAATAGAAGATTTTAATCCAAAATATATTAATTTAATGCCAAACTCAAATGAGAGCATTTATAAAAGGACATAAAAAACGACAACTAACAGTATAACATAATAAAACATAAATAAAATACCTTTAAAACACCTTGTGGCGATGAAGAAGATAACACAGTAAAAAGAAGCTCAGTACTATTTCTTGCAACATCAAAAGCTTCCTTTGCTTGCTCAGGCGTAAAACTTTGCACATGACTATCATGCTGGATCAATTGGGCAAGACTGACATCAGCCACAGGAGCAGAGGCAGAAAGTGGAGGAGTAAAAAGAGGAGCCAAGCTTTCATTGTCACGAGCAGGGAACCGGATACCCCTTGATTTCAAACTCTGGACCAAAGCAATGTCTTAGATATAAAACTATTCTTGAACCTTCAAGTTCACCTAACAGTTTAAATTTATGACAGAGTTGGGTTCATGACAATGCATCATATCATTTATGATCAAATGCTTTAGAATTGGATACTTGGTGCTCTCATTCTTGGCCACAACTAAAAACTAAGGGCTCGTGGACACGATAGGATAAGGGTAGGATATGATATGGGGCTGATAAAGGTAGGATATGATATCGGACTCATAAGCCTATATCATGTCTTGTGTTTGAGGAGCACCTGATTGGCAATCTAATAAGATTATGTAGAAGGAAAAAAGAGAGAAAAATAAAATATAATGCAATAAATACAAATATATTGGATAGCGTGAGAATATATTGAGTAGCGTGAGGATATATTGGGTATCCAATATTGGTATCCTATCCTAAGTCAGCTCCCCCATAGGATAAAAAATCATGTATTGGATAAGATAAAATGACACAATGGGATAAGCTAATCATATCCTATTGACCCACCAAACAAGAGATAAAAGTAGGATATGATAAGTTATCCTATCCTAATTTCTTTATCAACTGCTCCAAACATCCCTAAGTTTATTGGTTTATGGCAAAAAGTGGAAGGCAAGGAAAGATCAAAAGCAAAAATACCACACTAATATAATTCTTAAAAAGATCAGGACTTCCATTTGCATGAATTTGCTGATAAATAAGGGCTGGTGCACAAGGCTCCATGACTTTACAAGAGTAGGAGTAAAAGGACAACAATTATAAGAGGTTTTATTTTTGCAATTTTACAAAATAACTAATTTTTAGACTAACAAGTAATTTATCCAAATGATTCAAATTATTAAGGCTCCTAGAACTTTATCTACAAAGTATTTTGGCATCATAATTATTGGCAGAAATGGTCCTAACAAATCTTGACTTAATATTATTGACATATTATGTTTCTTTTATTCAGCTAACAAGCATGGAAAGCTGTAAAAGTACCTTGTAAGTCTCTGCATAAACAGGCAAATAGCGAAGCTCAGTGGTTAATTCTCCCCATGTCTCAATCATAATCAAAGCCTTGTTGCGGTTATTAAGAACAGTCTGAGGGTCATCAATGAGCTTGACCATCTCATCAAGGACTCTCTCAGCTGACACCTCGGAGAAAGCCTTGTCACAATTCTGGACTAATGCTTCAAGCAAAACCAAAGCCAGGTACTGACCTCTAGGACTATTGGTCACGACCCTTTTCTTTATTGCACGCACCAATTCAGCAGTGTTAAGTTTTTCAGTATTGACCAAGTCACAAATATGAAGAATGATATCCCAATCAGGGTCATCAAGGGTCTCGGAGGTAGCATCCCCAACAAGTTTATCAGCATGGTTTGGTTCCTGAAAAAACTCCTTGACCTTGAAGCTCATAGAACTCATGCTAGCACTCATCTTTCTACCAACCTCAGCACCACCAATTCTTATGCGCTCTCCCAAGGCGTTGACTTTTCCCTTCAAATTATCACTCATCTTTACTTATTGATGATACCCTTTGAATGGCCTCAGAGACAGAACTTCAAATAGTGTATTTCGGATTGCTGAAGTGAAATGGTTTGGATGAAAAGAAAAGCTGGAAACATGTAATTGAAAAATTAGAGAAGCACAGGTTTGTTTCACTTGTTTGATGGTGTTGGAAAAAGACGAATAGGACGAGCTAAGACTGAGTAAAAGTGTTTGTTTGAATGTTTCCTTGGAGTCTAAGTCTCCTCCAAAGTCCTATCATATGTGAAATCGAAGTCAATCTCTCCTCAATTCCTATTCCTCGTATTTTACGTCACGGAAAACATAAAACAAACTTCAATCGTCTATACTCTATACATTCTAGTCCTGAGTTTTCTTAATTCTTATGACGCTCCTTATATTTGTGAGTTACTTTGTCCTTATATTTCTGTTCGCTTATTATTTGTAAGAAGCGGTCAAAGTGAGCCGCGCTCTGTCAAGTTTTGTCCCGAAAAAGTGCAAGCTTATATTTGTGAGTTACTTTGTCTTTATATTTAGGGTTCATTTTTTCTACCTAAAATGATTTCATTTTGGAAGTGAATATAAATAACTTATCTATATTCACTTTAGAAACATTAAAGTCATATATATGTATATATATATATATATATATATATAGGGTTTTATAAGAGTTATGTTGTAGGGAAAATAATTTTGTTATGTTATAAAGATTCGTTTTGCGTGCCAGAATTTTTTCTTTTGCTGCTAGCCCCACAAAATGTTGTGTTTATAGAAAAAAAATTTTAATCATATTAAATGATAGATGATAAACCCATATATATATATATATATATATATATATATATATTATAATACTAATTATTCTTCGCGGTTTTTTCACTAGTTTCAACTCTTTAAAATTTGAATTGACTATTAAATTAATTTTGAATCGGGACCTAATCACATTTAAGATTTATTACCCTCTTCAAACATGTATTGGGTGGCCTTGAACTCCTTTGAAATTCATTTCGAGGCCATCATTCAACCAAATCTTATTAAAATTATCTTAACCGATACAGGTAAGAATTATATTTACTTACATGAGTTTTACTTTATTATAAGTAAAACTTTTGGAAATGAAGCATTTTTAGTGTCCATGACAACTTTCCTGAATTTTTTTTTTTTTTAATTTCTGTTCCCGGAAACATAAATAGATAGAAACTCGTTTGGTAAAATCGGTTTAATTTTTGTTTCCGGAATGAACCGAATTAGTTTATGTGCTGGAAAAAAAAATCAAAAAATTTCTGTTTTTTTTGTTCCCGAGCACAAAATAAGAAACACTTATTTCTCTTAATCACTCTCCACCACTATCATTATTATCATCACCATCATTATCCCGACACGACCACCGCCACCATCGTCGTCGCCGTCAATGTACCACCAATGTCATCGTCATTCGTCGCCACCACCACCACCACGATGATGTCACCAACACCACAATGATGTCACCACCACCACAACAATGCCATCGACACCATTTCCACCTATTGCCGCCGCCACCACCATCATCGCAACCATTGTTGTCTTCACCACCACCATGCCACCATCACCTTCTCATGCCATCTCCACCACTATGACGCCACCACTTCCACCACTATTATCGCCGTAGCCGCCGCCACCGCCATCACCAACCACCACCACCACCACCATCATCGTAGCCACTTCCACCACCACCACTACCACCACTATGCCGCCACTATCGCCGTAACTACTGTCGTTACCACCACCACCACCATTATCATCACCACGCTACTACCATTACCGACGTCGCCACCACTATCACCACACCACATGGGAAGAAAAATGATGATCCAAAAAAAATTATGCTTATAGAATTATTTTTTATTATATTATTTGTTGTGTTATAAACGCAATTCTAATTCTCAGGATAAAAATAGAACATGTTATCAAACACATTTTTTCCTCATAAACAGTTCCAAGGCACAAAAATAAAAAAAATAATTATTTCTTTTCAAAAAATAGTGTCAGAGAACAATTGTCATGTGCACCCTTAGCAACCCCACCACCTATTTTTTTGGTAATTACCCCACCACCTTTCAAACAGAGAGTAAGATGCAGTTAATTTGGAGCAATAAGTAATAAAAATCGTTGATGGTGTTGGTGGTTGGTTTGATTGGGAATTTGGGAGCCAGCAGCGAAGGTGCGAGAGATGGTAATCCATGTTAACGGTGAAGGGTGGCTAGTGGCGGAGCCACGTTGTTCCCAACTAGGGCTTTGGTCCCAGCTAATTTTTAAAATTTAGCCACGGTTTAGATGTTGGTAAAGAACCGTGGCTATGTTAAAGGGATAAGATTCAATTGTTGGCCTTAGCTAAATTTTTTTGGTCCTACCTAGTTATTGTTGCTAGCTCCGCCACTAAGGGTGGCCATGGCCCATGTATAGGGCAGTGTAATAATTTAAAGATAAGGGTATTTTTATTTTAAAATGAATAAATATATTTAACCACATTATGATGTAATAATATATATTTGAATTGTTTTAATTATCCTTAATCAAAAAGTGATTTTATATAATTTCCCCTTAATAATAAAAAAGATTTCACTTAATTTGAATTAAACTTATTTTATTTCATTTAATTTGAATCTAGTCGATCGAGACAAGGATTTGCATACTACATAGGTTATTGTTCAACTTTTGTTGTTGAATTATGGAGCATCCTCAAATGTTTAGAAATTCCTCGGGCTAGAGGTCTGACGTGCTGCGTATTAGAAAGTTATTTAAGTTCTGTTATCACTTTGCTCACCAGAAATGAAGGAGCAGCTCGAGAGTTCCGCCTGGTGACTCGTATTCAAGCATTGCTGTAGATAGGTTGGGACTTGGGAGATCACCTGGTTCATGTTTATAGAGAAAATAATGGTTATGCAAACCGAATCTCCAAGTTCCCGCTAGATTATCCATGGAGAATAATTTCTGTGTTTTTCTTATCCCTCTCCTTGCTATTTGACCTCTTTAGTTGGATGACCTTTCTTTGGTTTGTAATTTTTGCAAGAGAGCTTTGAATTATTTTTCTCTTTGGGGTGTTTTTTTAACCCGCTTGGATTATAAAAAAATAAATAAATTTAAGAGTGTAATTTATTATAAAAATGTTAATTTGAATTAATTTAAAAAAATATCATATGTAAAGCTTGGCTATTAGGTATAAAAGGTAAAATAAAAAAGACATCAAGGATATATAAAAAAGTCACATCAAATCTTGATAAATATTATTATATTTTAAGGGTTTTTTAAATTTAAATCATTGAAATTTATGAGATTTTAAAAATTAAATCGTATCATTAATTTTAATATTATTAGATAAGAAGTGGATCATCTCTAATACGAGACAATTTGAAATTACATTTTAAATTATCACTGAGGTAAGTAATTTACCTTATGCAATATACAATCTCACATACAATTAAATAATTTTTTGTTTACATTCCAAACACACAATCTTTTGGTGATGCGTGTGATATTCCCTTACAATAAACTTCTCTTATACGTATGTATCCAAAAAAAGAAAAAATCTCTTGTACGTAAAATAATTAAGTGGCATACACGAAAATCAACACGTGACATGAATCTATACTGATTAATTTAATTATTCTTGTTTGCGCAGTTTTTTTTATATTTTATATATTGTATATTTTTAAATTATTACATAACTTGATTTTCAATGCTACAAAATAAAGAAAGAATCAATTTACATAGTAAGTTAATTTTGTACTCATTAAAAGTCATCAAATTTTGTTTTAATTATTTTTTGGTAAACACGATTTTAATTTATTAATTACTTAAATTATTGAAAACAATTAAGATTAAAATCTATTTACAAGTGTACAATTTATTAGACTCTGATATCATTAAAAAGTATAACTCTTTTTAACAATATGTCAATATATTAATATTGAGTACATAGTCCAAAAGATTCTCACACATTACAACAAAATTAAACAATTTAATTATTTGTTTTTGCCGATCACATGCCTGTTTATTTATAAACTGCTGTTGCCTCAAGAACCACGTGTGTGTCTAAGCTTGTGAGTTTTTATTTCACTTAAAAGCTTAATTAATCATATTATTGGTGTGCATGAGTGTTTTTTTTTTTAAGTGCGAATTGAATACATATAAGAACTTACCCAAACTCCGAGCAAAATAGTGGCTTTAACTAGTGTTTGTACCGCTAAACTTACCTCGTGGTTTTAATGGAGTCCATCTTTGTGAACTAAATGATCAACAATGCAACATATAAATGCTAAGCAGTATTATATAATTGAACAATAAGAACATTATATTATATTATACTTGGGGTTTCTCATTTTTTTTTTTTTGGAAACATTCAACCAAGGCCTTTCTATTTGGGGTTTCTCATAACACTAATTAAATGAACTAAAAAATTATTTCATTTATCATTTCACTTAAAAACTTTTAAATTCTTAGTGCCCGCCATGTTTGTACCTTTAACTATGGGTAATATTTTTCTTATATTGCATAAAAAAAAATATTTTCTACACTCACATTTTTAAATGGGTCTCATAAGAATTTTTTTTCTTATCTCTAACTCGTTTCTCACTTTTGTTTATTATTTAGGTAAAAGATAATATTTTTCTTATACCCTTTAACTACTTCCATAATTAAGATGTGTGAAACTAGGGCCAGTCCATTAAATTACGAGAATATTATTGAATAAAGAAATTTTTATATAAGTCATTTCAAAATTTTAATTTTAACTTTCCATGTGTTATGATTCATGTGTATTCTAAATTAGCCATAAAAATAAATCAAATATAAACTCTTTGAAATAATATGAACAAGACAATTGGGTTTGTTGCTTTTGCATGATTGATGTTATTACCTATGAAGCAGCGATACTTCAAAAATCCTGACGTGTCGTGTCCGACATTTGCGGATACTCTCCGACACTTCGATACTTCCCGACACTCCAATACTCATTGCAGAGACTCAAAAAAGGTTCAAAAGTTACGTTGCGTTCCATTTTGAGTTCCAACTATTAGATTCGTTATATTACGATTACGATTTTATTGAGTTTAATATAAACATTTGGGATATATTATGTTTTTTTGCAAAATTGATGGGTATTATAAGTTTAGCTTTATTTTTATTAAATTATTGAATATTAAATATAATATACACTAGGTAAATTAAAAATATTATATAATATCAAAACGTGTCCTAACATGTCGAAACTTAAATTTTTTTAAAATTAATATGTCAGAATGTCGTATCGTATCGTATCCCGTGTCGGTGTCAGGGCAACATAGATTATTACATGTTTGCTTTTGCTATAGTCTTTATGTAATTTCAAAGATCACAAGAGATGAAGTGGCATCCACTGACATTAGACTGTTATTACATTAATTATTCTCAAGTGTATACTTAATTAATAGACTGATGAACAGCTTGCTTCACATGTTCATCACATTTATCGACAGCAATTATATATAACTCCCTAGTTGACATTTTTTTTTTTCGTTTTTCATGTACTATCGATTGTTGAAGGATTATTATTTAGAGGAGGATATTCTTACTACTAAAATTTTCTACTACTAACTTATTACCTATTTAATCATCATTAAATCAAAGAGAGAGAATGCTAAAAAGTTTTTGAAAAAAGAGAAAATGTTGATCCAATGGTGATTAGATAAGTAGTGAGTTAGTAGTAAAAAATTCTGGTAGTAAGAATATCTCTCCTCTATTATTTATGAGGAAGGATATTCTAACTACCAAAATTTTCTACTACTAACTTATTACCTATCTAATCACCATTGGATTAAAAAGAGAGAATGTTAATAAGTTTTTGAAAAAAGTGCAAAGGTTGATCCAATGGTGATTAGATATGTAGTAATATGATAATAGAAGATTTTGGTAGTAAGAATATATCTCCTTCATTATTTATATGTAAATATTATTACTCTTTTTTCATTTCTTGTGGACTGTGTTTCCTTTATAAATTGATTTCCACACTAACTCCCTAGTAAGGTGTATCAATAGGTGTGGTAGTCTATTCCTGGATCTCACTCTCTTGTGGCACTCAGAAATGGAGTCAGTGAGTAGTTGCATACTGCTATTCCTGTTGATTTGCATAATTTCACTGCTCGTAAGAGGCAGATCAAAACCAAACCCAAAACATCCACCAGGTCCTTCTCCTCTTCCCATCATTGGAAACCTCATTGAACTAGGGAAAAAGCCACACCAATCTTTAGCCAAGCTAGCCATGATGCATGGCCCAGTAATGAAGTTAAAGCTAGGTCAAATAACCACAGTAGTTATCTCTTCAGCAGAAATGGCCAAAGAGGTTCTTCAAACACATGACCAATTCTTCTCAAATCGAACCGTTCCTCACTCAGTAACAATTTGCAACCACGAACCTTATGGCTTGGCCTTCATGCCCGTTTCACCTCTTTGGCGAGAGTTAAGGAAAATATGCAGCACTGAATTATTGTCACAAAAGACTCTTGATTCAAGCAAAGATCTCAGGCGTAAGATAGTTCAACAACTCATCAATGATATCCAACAAAGCAGCCAAATCGGTGAAGCAGTGGAAATTGGCAAGTCAGTTTTCAAGACTACCATAAATTTATTGTCCAACACTATATTCTCAGAGGACATGGTTCACTCTACAAGTAACGCATTCGATTTCAAGGATTTAGTGACCAATATCACGAAACTTGTTGGAACACCAAACTTGTCAGATTACTTTCCTGTGTTGAAGATGTTTGACCCACAGAGAATATTCAAGAACCAGTCAACCAACACAAACAAGGTGTTGACCATCTTCAATCGTTTGGTTAACCAAAGGATTATGCAGAGATCCAGCACCGGTTTTGATGCCAGTAACGACATGTTAGCCGCTCTACTCAACATTTGTCAAGAGAACAAGTTGATGAACAATACAGTCATTGAACATTTGTTTTTTGTAATCTCCTCTCCCCTCCTTTCTTTCTTCTTCTTCTCCTTCTTTTTTTCTTTTTTTTTTTTGCACTTAGCTATATTGGTATATAGAAGCGGGCGAACCGGAGTAATAGTAAAATTGTTCCTTCAAAGGAAAGGTATGAGTTCGAATCCAGGAAACAGTCTCTTTGCAATTATGCAAGAGTAAGGCTGCGCGTACAAGGATTTCCTCCACTCCACACTCGTTGGTCGGGTTTGACGAGAAGTTTTTTTAGTTATAATGTTATATGGGAAATGATCCTGTTGAAATGTACAGTCCCACATTGGTTGTATGTGCAACTAATGTAGCCTTTATAAGGCCCTGGGCACTCACACCCTTTGAGCTAGCTTTTGGGGTGGTTTATCTCAGGATTCTAATTTACATGGTATCAAGAGTCTCGCCGTCCCCCACTTTCTTTTGTAGACTCTCTTAGCACAAGTAGATTGGACCTATTGCATCATCCACTCTTCAAGCCCAATGAGCTCTCGTGTGAGGGGGCGTGTTGAGATGTATAGTCCCACATTGATTGTATATGCAACTAATGTAACCTTCATAAGGCCCTGGACACTCTCACCCTTTGAGCTAGCTTTTGGGTGGTGTATCCCAAGATTCTTTACAGATCCGTTTACAAACTTTTTTTTTTCAAATTAAGTGTAGTTTATAAGAGTTTGTAAATAAAAAATTTGTAAATATATTCCCTGTCCTAGATATTTTATGAGCAATTCTTGTTTCAATATTACAACCGTTGATTTTCTTTTCTTACTAATAATTTTTTGTTGAGCAGGATTTGTTTATTGCGGGAACAGATACCACAACATCAACATTAGAATGGGCAATGACTGAGTTACTCCATAACCCAAATGTCATGTTAAAAGCAAAACAAGAGCTTGACCAAACTATTGGCAAAGGCAAACTCATTGAAGAGTCAGACATAGCTAGACTCCCATATTTACAAGCAATAATTAAAGAAACTTTTCGCTTGCATCCACCGGTACCATTTTTACTTCCACGAAAAGCTGCGAGAGATGTCAACATCAATGGTTGCACCGTCCCAAAAGATGCACAAGTGCTAATCAATGTATGGAAAATTGGTAGGGATCCAAAGACATGGGATAGTCCAAATTTATTTTTACCGGAAAGGCTTTTAGAGTCTAAGATTGATGTCAAAGGCCAACATTTCGAGCTCACACCTTTTGGTGGTGGTCGGAGAATATGTCCTGGCACATTGTTGGCTACGAGGATGTTGCTCTTGATGTTAGGCTCATTAATCAACTCTTTTGATTGGAAGCTTGAAGATGGTTTGGAACCAGAGAATATGGACATGGATGAAACATTTGGTATTACCTTACAAAAGGCTATACCATTGCGGGTTGTTCCCATCAAAATATGAAATTACCGTGGCACCACTTTTCTCATTGCTCGATCCCAGTTTGGTAGATTTTGTATTATGAATTACTTGTGTTGTGGTAGATTATGTATTTTGAATTATTTGAATAATGTATTGCTTATCTTCTCATATTTGAAAGCTTGCATGAAATATTAATTTATAAATAAAAAAGAGTTTTTATGGTAAGAAAATTTAATACTCAATTTACTAATATAAAGGTTATAATCCTATTAATATTTGCAAACATATTATTTATAAGTTAATATGTAAATATTTTTTTTTGTTTTTAAAAATATTGAAAGATAAGTTTTTTTAGGTGTTTTTTATTTTTTAAACAATATTTATTATTTATATAAAATTTTGGGATTAATGTTTCTCATATAATTATATGAAATAATTTTATCTTCTACACATATAAAAGTATTTGGGCCCTTATTTTATTTTTCTCTTTTATATATCTTCATTTGTCTCCACATACTTTTATGTGTGTAGGAGATAATCTTATCTCTTGCAACATGAGAAACATTAATCCCTAAAACTTTCTTAATAATGTAGAAATTTTCCATTATCATTCATATATAAATATATATATATAAAGTGATTTTCAATTATATATATATATATATATATATATATATATATTTTTGAGAATTTTAATTAAAATTTTAACTTATTTAAATTATTTTACCAAACGAATTTATTTATGAATTTAGTTTTAAAATACCCTTTAAGCTAAGAAAATTAAATAATGGCTAAATAGTTTTTTTTTTAATTTTAATTTTTAAGTGGTTTTTAAACTAATTAAAAAAAAGTTGTTTATAAAAAAAAATTAAATTGAACAAACTCTAAATAATTACATGCACTTTAACATGTCTCTTCAGTTCAAATAACAGAGTTTAAAGACCTGTTTGATTTCTATTTCTAAACACGTTTTTAAATTTATAAAAAAAAAAACTTGTTTGAAAAGGCATTTTTATGTTATGTGTACTACTCTAAAGTAAACCGTAACAATATAAATTTAGTATAAACACTTTTTATTAACTCTTTGCAATGATATGAACATGCATTTGCGTTTTGTAGCTTTTGCATAATTGGTGTCAAACTGTTATTTCTTTTTTGCTTTTGTAATAATGTTGATGCATGTAATTTGAAAATAACATAAGCGTAATCCTCAGGCTAAATTATAAGTCGGTGCACGTTAAGCCTATAAAATTATATTAATAGTTTAAAAGGTTTAGTGGACGTTTGAATGCGGAAATTGATTTTAAGAGTGAGATGAATGTTTTTAATTTAAATTTAAATTATTATTTATTTAGAAATTGTCAAAGTGATAAATAAAATACAAAATTCTAAAATATTTTAATTTATTATTATAAATATTATAAAATTGCCATGCGCAGCATGATGCAACTGAGTTTATTTATTAATTTTGGTGGTAAAAGAATGGGCCGAAACCCAAAGCAATATATAATAGAGAGCCGAAGAGAATATTCTAATTAAAAATTGAATATAATAGACTCCCTTAGCATTAATTGGAGGAGTTGTCCTCGATCTTCACTGTGGACTGCGGAGTCAACTAAAGTTGGCAAGCAAATACGAAAAGATTTTATTCTTCGATGGTGCTCAAGCGGGCCTGACTCGATTTCTTTTTTTAAAAAATGTCATATTTATTTCTGCAATTCTTAGTTAATTAATATTGTTATTTGTCTTTTCTAACTCGAGATTTTATGAAAGATCGAACTCATTTGAGATCATCCTTCAACATCCACGTGATCAGGACATTCTAGAAGTAATCTTTTACAAGTAGGCATGTGCGTGAGCTAGTTCTAGTGAATTGATTTAAGGTTTATTTTTGTTATGAACATGAGTGGGATCCACTAAAAAAAAAGGGAGAAAATAAAAAATGAGTCTCACCTATTTTGGTGTATGTTGCATGAGATAACTTATCTCATGTAACATGAGAAAAATAAAATCCATTGATTAATCAAGATTCGTTTATTTGTATTTTATTTCACTTTTTTATAAAAATCACCTTCACCCCTTATTTACATTATATATTTCTTAATCTTTGTGATTTTAAAGCTATCATTTAAACCCATTATCGTCGTAGAAGTATATCACTTGATTTCAAATTATCACTTAGACTTATTAGTTATTACGGTTATCACTTATTGATAATTAATGATTAATTAATAAGTGTAATTCATAATAAATAAAAATTGTTGATTGTCGAAAATCAATGGTTAGGATTTGATTTCAAATTTCAAAGTTGGACACATGTATCAAAGGATCCCGTCCTATATATATATATATATATATATATATATATATATATATATATATATATATATTAATTAGAGATTAAATTAAATATTTCACCCAAAAAAATTATATTAAAAACCATCTAAAATAATTTATTTAAAAATTAACCAAAAAATTAATATCTATAATTAGTTAACTAAAGTATTAAACAATTTTTGATCAATAGGTATAGTTTTAACAATAACTTTTGGGGCAAAAAAAATTAATTTATTGTTTTTTTAATAAAAAACTACGAAAAAATAATCGTTTTGAAATTAATTACGAAAATATAGCAGTCAAACATGCCCTACGGGGGCGTGGTTGGAGAGAGATACGCCTCAACTTGGGAGTGATCGAGAAGAGAGACACGCCCCATTGGGGGCGTGTTTCACCAGGTGCAGCCACGTGGCACAAAGTCAACAGTTTGACCGTGAAACTTTGGAAGTCCATAACTTTTGACTCGGGTGTCCGAATTAGATAATGTTTTTTTATTCTACATAACTTTTCGAGATCTACGTAATGATACTTCATTTAACATATTTTGTCTCTCACAAAAAAATGAATTTACAATAATGATACCATAAGAACGTTTAAACTCAAATTAATAAGCAAAAAATCACTGTTATGATTAGAAACATTCATGATAAAAATCCTTATTAAAATCGTTTTATTTTGATTTTTAAGTTTTTGTTTGTGATTATAAAGTTATGTCATTTTTATTAAAACTATGTCGTTTTGATCTATTTTTACCAAAATCATAAGGATCTTTACTATGAATGTTTCTAATCATAATAGTGGTTTTCTGTTTATTAATTTGGGTTTAAACGTTCTTATGGTATCATTGTTGTAAACAATTTTTTTTTGTGAGAGATAAAATATGTCAAATGAGATGTCATTACGTAGATCTCGAAAAGTTATGTGGAATCAAAAAAATATTACCTAATTCGGACACTCGAGTCAAAAGTTATGGATTTCCAAAGTTTTACGATCAAATTGTTGACTTTTTGTGCCACGTGACAGCACCTGGTGACACACGCCCCAACGGGGGCGTGTCTCTCTCCTCGGTCACGCCCAAATTGGGGCGTGTCTCTCTCCTCGGTCATGCCCAAATGTAGGCGTGTCTCTCTACAACCTGGTTACGCCCAATGTGGGCGTGTCTCACGCTTAGGTCACGCTCCACATGGGCGTGTTTCTCTCCATTGGAACACGCCCCATGTGGGCGTGTTTTGCTATATTTTCCTAATTAATTTCAAAATGACTATTTTTTCATAATTTTTTATTAAAAAAATAAAATTAATTTTTTTGCCCTTATAAGATCTAACTAATCCTCGGAATATAATAGTTTCTTCCACTTTTTTCTTCATTTTCATAGAAATTTCAAGACATGCCTTTCAATGTCTCTTCATTTTCATAGAAATTTCAAGACATGCCTTTCAATGTCATACCCTTTAGCTACTTTAAATCTTCATTATCATATGCATGACACACGGCAACACAGTTTTTATTACCAAAAATAAAGTTTAGTTATGCCTCATTAACATCGTTAATATTATTAAAAAATTATGTCTTTCTTTTATTATTATCACTACTTAAACTCTTTAAAGTATATTCATATACAGGGTTCACTTTTTCTACTGTTAATATAGATAATTTATTTATATTGTGCCTAAAATGATGTCATTTTGAGGCAGAATCAAAGTATTTTTATAATTATAATGTATTTCAGGGTTGTAATAGTCTTTTTCATTATATTTTTTTAATTTTTCAACTCAAAACAACGTTGTAGAAACATTAAAGCCTTATATATATATTATTTAAGACTTTAATATTTCTACAATGAATACAGAAAATTATTTACATTTAATATCAAAATGATATCATTTTGAATTGAAAGATTAAAAAATTAAAATGATAAAAATTATTATAATATTGAAATAAATTATAATTACAAAAATACTTTAATTTTTACTCCAAAATAATATAGTTTTGGACTAAATACAAAATAGGAATAATGATGGAACAAAGATATAAAATACTAACGATATTAAGAAGGTATATAGATATTTTTAACCATATTAGTAATTTATATCAGGGACTAATGATATTACTGATTAAAAAACCTTAGAAGCATTACTAAGTTTATCCTAATTTTTATAGGGAGTTTACAGTAAACCGCCACAAGGGAATTTTATTTGCAGGATTTGTTTTTGGGTAAAGTGTGTGTCATTTTAAAGGATATAAAGTTGTGTCATTTAAGAGAGAAAAAGAGATAGATAAAGGAGGAGAAAGAGTTGACAAAAAAATAAAGGTGTGGGTCTCACTCACCTCCTCTTTATGAGAGTGAAATGATATAAGTTGTTTCATCTAAAATAATAAACATTTTCCCTTTGTTTTTTCATAAACTAAAATAAAAAATAAAAGCCCAGACTGATTTTTGGACAATTTTATTTCGGTGCCGACCCGACCCATAATCCCTAAATTACGAATTGGAGCTGTTCCCATTTCGACACCACAAACTGTGAGCTTTCAGGTCTCTTCCGTCGCCGGCCACCGGAAGCTGGAGGACGTGGTCGCAGCGATCACAAATCACTGCATATTTCGTTGCTCCGAATTCTTAGGTTTGTTCCTTTCAGCAGATTTGTCGTTTAATTCGTTGCTCTGTTCAAAGCAAATGTGAAAGTGATATCTACATTTGAAACTGATACATTTTGACGTACGATTTCCTTTTCCTTTTCCGTTTGCTGAGCTGAGAGTAAGATTGAAATGCGAAACTAATCGATCTCCTATCTTTACTGAGTAAAATTGTGTTCACCTATTTTCTTTTTTCTTTTTCTTTTTTTAATAATATATTAACGTTTAATGCTCGGTGCTTGTTATGATTAGCTATGACTATGATGCCATTGTTAGGTTGTAATTTATTATGGAATGAAACAGGGAACTTATTACCACTTTTCTGTTCTTTGTATAGGTGGGTGAATGTATAAACAATAAGCTTGTTGGCGGTTATTACAGCACTGAACTTATCATGTTATTCAAAATATAGATGTTAGATATCTTGTATGATAGTCTTGTAGAAATTGAACTCTAGTTGTGATCCTGAACGATATGTTACTTTTCCTAACCAATTTTATTGATGGGGCGTTTGGTACAGGAGAATTTTTTTTATCCGGGAATCTCGATTTTAAAAAATATGATAAAAATATTCAGTTTACGATAATATCCGAAAATTAAAAATTTAGAAAAATTTAGTTTCCCGGGAATCCTGGAAAATACCGGCTAGCAAAATTAAGTGTTACCTGGATAGGAATAGCAAAAAGAGGAAAAGTGTATTAAACTTAACTCAGCAATTTTAACAACAAGATTCCTCTAAGAATTTGAAAGAATGAAATAAATTGGATTGGGGCCAATAGATGTAATAAAGATAAGTAAATGACCAATAGTTGAAAATCTTATAAAAGAATGATATGAGAGTTCATATAATTTCCTAGGCTAAAGAGATGAGTAAGAAAGAGGTAAATGAGTGTTATCCCTATGCCTTTGGTTATGCAGTTAATAATTATATTCTTGACGAGGAAGAATTTTCATTAGAATAAGTGAATAACCCACTATAATGGACTTTTTATTTCTTGATGTAACTTTTTATGTTTAGAAATTGAATGGACCCTCAGGAATTTAGGTTTTCTAGTATGTCAGTTTAAAGGAATATCAACTATCAGTCTTATGTTCTTGCAAGCTCTTGGGGTTACTTGGACAATGAACTTTCTCTTTAGTGCACTGATGGAACATTTTCTTGAAAACTACCATAAGTGATCCATTTCACTAAATTTCCATGTTTCTTTGCATCATTTAAAAGAGTAGGTACCTTCAAGTTTATCCTATAAAGGATATTCTATGTAACCTATAATTGTTAGGTGTTTCAAAGTATCGGATGGTGTGTAAAAAATATCTGACACATTATCTGATATGGGTATGTGTTCGACACTGGTGTGATAGACGCTTTGAATTATTTGTGCTTCTTAATAAAGTAGTAACTAATAATAATAATATTCATTGATCATTATGTACAGCTTTTGCAGGGATTTCAGCCAGCTCTTGCATATCTTGGATTTGAGCTTTACCAATGGCTGATGACTTGGGAAAAGGAATTGAAAATGGTTCTGTGAACTCAAAAGAAGTAGAGAAGCCTCAGATTGAGCCCATAAGATTGCCCACAGTTGAGGAAATTCGTGGCCAAGACATTTGGAACAATTGTGCAATGCGCAGTGTTGTTAGTGGAGTCATGGGTATGATGATTGAAGCCTCATTTTTTCATTTTCCTAATACATTTTAATACTTGATTTTACCTCTTCATAAATTGTATTAATGTGCTCCAAATGTTTATATAATTATTTTGTAAATTTGGTGTTTTTTGTCAAGGATTTCAAATGATGTAGAGGTAATCTGATCCTAGCTTAGCTTTTTTTCTTTTTCTTTTTGGTAATCTATCCTAGCTTAGCTTTACTTAGTATGCGTTTGACAATGAAGTACCAATTAACGAGACATAAGGCAAGTTAAGATCTTGTTTTGTGGAATATAATATATTTTCAAGCACATCAAATTTGAGAATTTTGTCAACTGGTTATATATTTTAATTGATGGCTTTTGTAGCAAATTGTTAAATGACCTCAGTTTCCAAGAGCAATTAAACAATAATGCCAACAAAAATCCTTAATTGATCGCTAGGGAGAGCATTTTACAACTAAAAGGAGTGGATTTGGAATTTTCTTATAATATCAAAAAATTGATGTTAACATAGCCAAATTATTGGGAAATATCAAATATGTCATTGAATAACTTCAGCTTTTTTCTAGACTTTGCAAGCTGTTGAGGTATATATTGTCAAACATTTTGTTTCTTGGGATGTGTTTTTTAGGAGGTGGGCTTGGCCTCTTCATGGGTTTGTTTCTTGGAGCACTAGACAACCCACTGATGCAGGAGGAAATGACTGGCAGACAACAGATTATATATCAAGCAAAGCAGATGGGGCGAAGGAGTTGGAGTTCAGCCAAAGCATTTGCTGTTATGGGTTTTATATTCTCAGCTGCTGAGTGTGTTGTTGAGAAGGTCTAATGGATTTGAGGAATGATTATATATATTTACATTAAGCATGTGAGGTTAATTCTTCTTCTTACCATCTGGGGTCTTTTTTTCAGGCAAGAGCAAAACATGACATAACAAATACTGTTGTTGCTGGATGTGCTACTGGAGGTGCAATATCAGCAAAAGGTAACCCTTTTTTCTTTCATTTTCTGTCCTTTTCATGACAGGCATACATGGCCTGGCAAGGCATGTACAGAAGTCAGGCTTGGAAACCTTATACCATGAACAGTGATTCTGCAGGATTCCAGTTAGCTTTTGTATATCTTTGGTTGGCATCTAAGACGGACTTTGGAAAGTGCTTTAGCTTTTGCAGATATATTATTAAGAAATCATAATTTTTCAGTTGTTTAATATTTTCTGTTTTTGGAGGAATATGTTACTCGTTTTGTAAATCTGTTCTCTGCCTTTGTTTCACCATGACATCCATTAATGTTTCCACTGTTGTAGGTGGTCCAAAAGCAGCATGTGCCGGTTGTGCCGGCTTTGCGGCATTCTCCGTTGTGATAGAGAAGTTTTTAGAGAGACATGAGTAAGTGAATTGACGTGAGCCAATTTTGTATTCATTAATCATAGTTTGAGTTCTTGGAGAAAATCTTTTGCCCATTTGATAAAGGGACATGAGAGGGAGCACACAAATTGCTGTATTTATTTCACATCTCTATGGAATTTATATACAATGTCATTGGTGGATGCTTCTCCAAACTGGGGAAAGCTCTGATGTAATAATATCATTTAGTATTAGCTAATTCAAATAGTTTTTTCCTAATGCATTCCTATGTCTGTAAGAATTTATGGTGTATTCTTACACTTCTAAAATTCACCGTTGCCATTTATCTATTTCGGTGATAAATTAAATTGTCTCTTGGCTAAGATTAAATCAATTAAATGTTATTATGCAAGTGATATGCTAATAATCCATAAGATTATAGGCCATTATTTTAAAAAACTCATCTCAGTTCCGTTATCTATGTGTGATTCCGTTCTGGTTCGAGAAATGGAACTTTTTGTCTTCACATTTGCTTCGGGCTTCAATTTTGTCGTGCAGGTTTTATTTGTTTTAATTTTGAATTAAAAGTTGCAAAAATGTTGCATTCCTTTCTTCTTACATAACTTCACCAATTGACTAACGAGATTTCTGATTTGGTCTTTTCCGGGCTCACTGCTTGGTTTAATCTCTTTACTGCGTTACTTGACAGAATGCTATTGAAAAATACAGCCTCCAAGGGATGTGTACTCTATTAATTTATCAAAATTTTATGGTGTTTTGGATTTATTACCAAGCCTCTCATTGTCCCGCAGTTGCCTTAGCTCCAAATTTTCAACATCAATATATTACGAATGAAATTTATTCGTTCACAGTATTGCATTAATACAAGCAGAAATATCTCAAAATAAGCAAAATTCGTCCATATGGCCTTCTAAAAATAATAATGGGAATGAGGGGACTTCGTAGAGCCAATGTGAAAATGGCTATATTTTTAAATTTTAATTAATTTATTTATTTTTGTAAATTGAGATTTAAAAAAAATTAAGAGCAATACTGTTTAGGCTTGAATTTGATAGAATATGTGAAAGGGTGAGAGTTCAAGCGAATGAGCTCATAGGCTTTCAAAGTTCAAAATATTTTTGAAGCCATCAAAATGATTTTCAACCTGTCAATTCTTAACCTTGACACATCTTTTAGAAAATCAGACAATGTTTTGGAAAGTCGAAACATGACCTGAGATGTCAATTAGTCAATTAAACAGATAGCTTAATCAATTAAAGCCTCAATTATCTGTACCCAAAAAAAAAAAAAAAAAGCCTCTATTATATACCTATATATACCCGTTTGTTTCGACTTATAAAAAAATAACTTTTATCTCTTTTTTATTTTAGAAATATTTTTTATAAAAGTTAAATTTAATTATATTTTTATATATATTAAGGTTTTTTTTTTGGCTTTTGACTTTTGCGAGGTAGAAGTTAAGATTATATATTCTGAAAAAAATAATTTTTCTGATTTTTTTTAAAAATAGATATCCAAATGAACTAAAAATGAGAAGTACTTTTTTTCTTAAAAAAAAAAGTAGTTTTTGAAGAAAAAAAGCTCATCCAAAAGAGCTGTCATATTTTTTTTAAAAAAAATTGAATAAATTATCTACCTATATATATTAAGGGTTTTTTGGATAATTTAAAGAAGGTATTTTTTATATATTCCAAAGATAAAGATAGAAGAAGTGATATAGAGAGAACAAACTTGTATAAAAACACTTAAATTTTTTAGACATGGCATCACACATTTAAATTTAGGACAAAATGCCATTTTTTGCCAAATTTTATGATAGCAATATAGCCGCGAACATTATTTTTTATAGCAATGGCCGCTATTGTATTCCGATGCGGTGGCGAATTTCGTGGCCAAGGCACCGTAACACGTGTCCCATACGGCACGGCTCGCGACGTTATTGCGGCACAATTAACTACTATAGTATAAGAATACCAAAATACATGGTATTGCACCTAAACATGGCATACAAACACTGCATTGAGTATCATAAACGAATCAATACACAGAAATTATTCTTCAGTTTTATTTTATTTTTACAGTATAGGTTATTCTACATATACCATCCAACCTCTCATAAAACCACTAATATGTTAATATAGCTCAAACTCCATATATACTATATGGTACGCTCACACAAACAGAGAATCCCTTGCAAAACCAGATGATCAAACCTTAAGTTGTTGCAGGATTGGAAGGTGGACCAGCTATGGTGGCCTGTGGAGATTCAGGTTTGGATGGTTGATTAGCTGTATTGGGAGGTTGACCAGCCATGGTGGCCTGTGAAGAATCAGGTTTGGATGGTTGATTAGCTTTATTGGGAGGTTGAGGTTCAGGCATAATGGTGTGAACAACATGGCCTTCTTCTGTCTTTCCTTGATTATCCTGAGCTAAAACCTTCTCCCTTGTTTTCTGTCCCACCTCCTCAGCTTTCTTAGCAACCTTATTATAAGCACCAGTGACCCATGTAGCCCCAGTTAACACATAACGATTCTTCATGATGGCAGATCCAGCATTACTCACTGACTTCTCAGCTACTGAAATTGCAGATTTAGTCTTCTCCGAAACTTGAAGTTTCTCATCCATTTCTTTTACTTTGTCATTCACCAAAGTTGTGCCAGCACTTATTTTTTCACTAATACCAACCTTTTGGTCCAAAGAAACAACTTTTGCTGTGGCTGTGGAAGTGAAGTGGTGCTTTTCATCAAAGGCTTTTGCACGGTTTAATGCATCTTTGCCCAAAATGAAGCCCTTGGCTAGCATGCTGGTGACAACATCCTCTGCCTTTCTCAAACCAGATTCAGCAGTGTCAGCATTTCTGGTCTCATTTGCCTGATCAGATTCAACTATAAAATGTCAAAAACTGTTGTCAACTCAACAGAGATATATCTCATAACTACGAAATAAAGAGAAAATGGATACTACAGTTTGCAATGTAGATGCAGCAGAGGCAGGTAGAGCATAATCTGGAGCCAAAGCTATGGTTATAGACTGTCCAGCCATCACTGCTCCCTGGAGATACCAATATAAGTTTTATGTGAACTTAAAAAATTAAGGGTAAGATATTCTTATACCGATAAGAGTTAGAAGTCTTATACTTAATCTTGACCATTGATCCACTTATATCCAATGGCTCACATTACTAAAAAAATTGAGTCCTTGGATATAAATGGGATCAACGGACAAGAATAAGAGTGTAACTTACAACGGTGTAGACCCAAAAAATTAATATGAAGTCAATTGTACCACCTCTGCTCTTTTTAGGAAAAGGATATTGTAACAATCAATAATTAGTGTTACTACCAATCAATTTCACCGTTAGATCGATTATATTAATCCAACGGTTATATTTGTTTCCATCTTTGTATGGTTATGATTCCCCATATTTAATACTTTATATTTATTTTCACCTTTGTATGATTATAGTTTTCCATATTTAATACTTTCACATTAAATATGGGGAATTATAACCAGGTAAAAATAGTGGAAATAAATATAACCGTTGGATCACCTTTGTGAGATTGATTGGTAATAACATTGATAGTAACACTAATTGGCCACCCCATCTTTTTATATTAAAATTTGAGATTAACTTGTCATAAATCATAGAGGATGCACTTTCCAACCAAAATGTAAGTGTTATATAGCACTATAAGTAATGCTTTCCCAAAAAGAAAAAGAACACAGAAAAAAAGAAAGAGAGGTGCATGTTGCAATAAACAGTGAGCGAATGGGAAATAGAGAACACTTGTTGACAACAGAATTTGACAGAAGGCAATAAGAAATGAATCTACCGATAGAAGAACTGCAGTTTCTGCTCCATCTGGATTACTGAAGGTAACATATGCAACTTGGGAACTTCCCTTATCACTGAAAAATGAGTGCAATTATTTATAATCTACACAACGCAGAAAAGCTCTATTCTAAAGTTGGTGAATACCATCTATTGGCCTCATAACATGGAAAATAAACTAATCTAATATAAACAAACCTCTGCATTTCAATATATTCGATTTTGCCAGGAAAGGTCAGAAATTCCTCCAATTCTTGCTGTGTTACACCTGAAGAGATGTTGCTGACTTTCACCGATCTTACCTGTTCAACAAATCCTGGATTTTTAAGAGCCAACAATTTCCAATTTTGCAGTTTATATAATCGAATAAATGAAAATATGCACACAAAAAAAAAAAAGGAAAAGGAAAAGCATTAAATCAAATGACAAAAAACTCGGACAGAAACCGATAACCTCATTTCAATGTAGGAATAAAAAATAGGAAAAAATTCAACAATATATCGTGGTTTGCTTCAGAATTATATATGTTCATGTGGTTCTTTTATCACGCCCCTCTGTTGTATAAAAAATAAAAAATCACAATGGCACATGTGATAAAAAAATATATCTTTTTGCAAATAACAGTGATATATGTGATAAAAAAAATCATATGACATAAGTGATTCCAGAAGAAACCACGTAAACATTTGTGAACCTTTCTCTAAAAAATATACATGGATTTATATGCTAAAAAAATAAAATTAAAATGAATAAGATCTTCAATTGAATGGAAATCTTCCCAGATTTACAACAGAAGAATTCCAAGAAAACGGAATCATGCACGTTACAACAAAGTGTCCTCACGTTCGTTCCGTTTAATTATGAACAAAAACATAAAAATGGAAGAGCCATGCAACTGACCGCCATAACGTTGATTATTCTGAAGCCTATGCCAGAGATCAATCTTCCACAGAGAAGAAGAAAAATGATGCGGTTTTGTATTCTTGCTGATGCTATTGATAATGTTTATTTGTGTAAGAATGAATGGTCTTTTATCCTTTTTCATCCCCTTCTCCTTTAATGATAAAATCTTATCTATTTATAGTAAATAAATTTATAATATTGTACTCTTTCAAAACTGCCACATCAGTTATTTGTTTCAAATATGTTCCCTATTTGGTATGCTTCCGTTAATAAACATAACAAAAACAGAACAAAAGAGGGAAATAGATCTTCTCATGTGAAAAAGTAGTTTATGTTATTTGATCATAACCATTTAAATATTATATATTTTTCTCTCTCTCATCTCATCATCAAATGAGTATTTAAATATTATATACTTTTATCTCTTATCTCATCATCAAACGAGTGGAGTGATTGTAATCAAATAACATGACTATGTAAGAGAATCCATTCCCACGAAAGAGTGTCTCTTGTAAATATGTGCCAACCGTTCAACATTCATTTATGACCTTTGCTCGTGATGTAACGGATGATAACATGTTTCTTTCTCTCTTGGCTATATTATTCACTTCAATTTGGTTGAGTGGGAGTGGTCGCAGAGCTTTGGTTTGTTTAGAAGGAAATAACATGCTTCTAATATGAAATAACATACTTTAGGTAGGTTTAATGTTTGATTATCGCTGCCAATATTGTTTCAATTTGAAGACCATCGGAAACTATACTGTCGTGAGCCAGTGGACTAAGGATATCCAGTGGAGGCATAGTTCTTCTTGTCACCTTGAGCACAAAATATCTAGATTGGTGAAAAAAAACGTGCCATCTTTTTTCATTGTGAAAAGGACCATGCATTGTTAAGCTTTTGATTTATATCAGGGATTAAAAATCAGAATGTTTATGATCCATTAAAAGTTTTATATGGTAAAGTACATAATTTCTTTTTATAATTTAAACTATTTCTAATATCCATTTGAAAGAAGACCATGTGTTCCATCATAATACAGAATAAAATAAGCTCATTGCGCATCGTACCTATTAAAAGCAATAGACTTCCATAGAAGACTAAAATACCTAAAACTTGGAGAAACACATTCTCTATTTTTCCAGGTCAAAGTTATATCGAACCCAATAACCGTAGATGATCTTCCACCGAAGAACCCAGCTATTATGAAAAATAATACCATGTAAAGAACCAATTCAACCCAAAAGCTTAAGCTATTGAGTGAGGCAATATTAATGATTTTATATATCTCAACACCAGCCAACAAACTTAGATAGTTCCCTATTCTTTTATTTGCTTGGGTAGAACTCGTATTTTAGTACTATTTGCCCAGCAAATAAAAAAATAGTAAGAAATAATGCAGATGAAAACAACTCAATAGGCAATTTACAGAACACCCCCACTAAAATATTAACACATCATCAGAAGAGGAGATGGAGAATGACTGTTAATGTTAACATTTGGTATCAGAACGAGCACAGAGAATTGTCAAAATACATGTAAGGATATATAGGAAATTACGTAAGCTTGATTTGTTTTTTTGGCCCCATATGACAAACAAAATACATAAAAAGGGACAGTCACACGGATGGGAGAAAGAGAAACAGGGATAAGTTGTTTGATGATATCTGTCTTGTGTCTTTGTAGAAGCAGGATGGCTTTGTCTGCCCAGCAGCAAAGGACCTCAACCTCTGCAGGAATCATGGACAAAGAATATTGGAAAATAAAATATAAATACTATAACCAACTTCAACTTCTCTTCTCCCTTAACCAATACATCAAAGGAAAAATGAAAGAAAATCAACAAGAAAAGAAAAGTTCCGTCCTCTTCCCTCCCAAAAATAAGCATATAATCCATTTTTTATTTATACAATGTATACAACAAAGGAAAAATGGAGGTAAATCCCTTCCTCTTCTTCCTGTAATACAATTGGAAGTACATCTATGCTAATAGTTACATCTACAAACAAGGTCAGATGTTATTATGTTATCATAGACATTCACAACAACTATATTTTTTTTCCCTTTATCTCTACAGCCGCCACCACACTGAAGAAGGCAAGAGAGCATGCCAATGACAGAAAATTTTGCACTAGTTTCAAGTCAAGGAACAATGAGAACCAGCATGCTTATTATGATAATGTAAGCACAAAAATTTACCTTCATCTGCAAGAAACATATATACACAATTAAGACTTCGATGCTAGAAGCCCCATCTGTTGAGTAAGATGGTCAATATGCTGTTTCTTATCCATCTTTTCCTGTTCACTCTCTTTTTCTGAAGACATTTCCAGGTCTTCGGTCAAACCACATACCAGAGAGCTACATTTAACTTCATCTGTATCTCCAGTAAGTGGGCTTGGCCTCAAAAACAGTTCCCAGAATTCATCATTGATTCCTGGAAGCTTAGAAATACCATCTGCATCAGTAGAAAAAACATCAGCTTCTACAGATTGTGACCCATCTAAAACAGTTGACATCACATCTATCTCCTCATCATTCTCAGTGTCAGACCCTACAAACTTTAGATCAGGATTCATGAAGCTGCTTTCTGCCCCCATCCCTTGGACTTCACCAAAATCTAAAACATTGTCGTCACAAGTATGCACTGTTAGTTCTGGAAATTCAGCTCCTTCGACACAGTCAGTCAACACAGCAGGTGAAGATTGCACCTCAGATATGCTATTGGTCATACAACTGCCAGGAAATTGAGATTCTGCTGCCATATATGACTGTCTGGAAATAGGTGGAACCTCAGAAAGGGTTACACCAGAAACTTGAGTGGATGAACTACTACTATCTAATGGAACGGCTGAAGGAACTTCATCAATAAGGAATGGATCAGAGTTCTTAATTGATGATTCCATCCTTGTAGAATTGTTCATTTGCAATATCTGGCAAAATAATGCTTTTGCTGCCTCATTTATAGAAGGTTGGTACTTGACAAGACGTCCATCAAGAGCATTATGGAGATGATTGGTTGCTAAATTATCTTCTTCCGGCCTGTGGAGCCTCCTCTTTTTAGTGCCTCCAGTTATGTGTCTATTACTTTCATTCTGCTGCTGTACAAACTGAGACAAGAAGCCCGGACTATGCATGGCCTTCGCTAGAAATGACATCATCTGTTGCTGACGCTGCTCCATTACCTGCACACGTTGCCCAACAGTTTGCAATTGGTTATCAGTCGTTTGTTGTTGCTGTCTTAACCTAACAAGTTCCTGCATAAGAACATTCTTATCCCTTTTCAGTCTTTCAATCTCTTCCTCAATCCCAAACTTACCAACTTCCACACATGCCCCAACAGGTGAGTTCTGCACCTGAGATGGTTGTTGACTAATACCATTTACATGAGTAGATTTTCGCCTATTGATACTCTTCAACAATTGTTTTTGACCCCTTAAAAAACCTTCATTTGCAAATTCCCAGCGGTCTGGGTCAACCTTTCTAAAACCCTGTTTGTCAATCAAAAGAAGATGATTGAATAAAGATTGAGACTATGCATACAGTATACAAAGCAACCAGTATGACTGAAGTATTAATAATGCATGAAGGGAAGATGGGATGTCAAAAATATAATCTTTTGACTGAAGAACAGATATTTAATGATTTTGATAATTAACTAACTTCACTAAAGAATTCCCATTAAGGAACATATCTTTACCAGAATCTACAATTCTTATTACACAATTGCAATCATTTTCGTACAGCATAATACAGCGCAGAATTATTTTTCAATTCTTGGGAATGCAGCCAAAAGTGTTTGGTTTGTTGGGTGCGGCCCATACTTCGCACTCAAATAACTACTCTTATATGCAGAACGTAGAGAAAGCCAACGGGGGTTTGGGCTTATTTTATTTTTCTCTTTTTTAGTTATTTGGGCTTGGGCTCATAAATAGATATTGTTGCTTAGGGTTTCTAAACCTATTTATATTCCCCTTATAAAATAGAGTGCTTTGTAACAAGTGTGGTGAGGAGAATATAGTGAAATATTACTGGAAGTAGCCCACATTGGGTGAACCATGGTACATATTTGTCTTCATTCTCTCCTTTTTTTTCTATTTTGTTATTGTGTGTGTGATTGTTCGGTCCCAACATGGTTTGCCAAAAATATTCCTAAGAGTATTTCATGAAACTCTTAGGAATGTTAACTTTATTCAAGTGTTCGGTTTGAAAAAAAAAATCCTAGGAATCTTGGACTTTTCCCCAAAATAACACCTACGGTGGGATGGGGATGGTGGTTGCAGCAACAGCTGTGGTGGTATGGTAGCATGATGGCAGCAGAAGCCTAGGAAGCACGGACACTTGTAAAAACAGGAAGAGTCGGGTCCCACACGCTCCGACACGGTGTCGGACACGCGGTTGACTTTTTCCGACACGTTGACCATTCCGACACGCGAATTTGACCGTGTCCGACACGGTCAAATGGCATTTTCGTAATTTTTTAATTTTTTTAATTTTTTTTTAATTTTTTTTAAAAAAAATTAAAATATATTAATAAAGCTTCCACCTGATCATATCAATTTTATTTTTTTGTCTTTTTTCCCCTTAAGTAGATAAGAGATCATCTCAGGATCATTGTTGTCAATTCCTATTACGCTCTTGTTGTATCTCATTCTCTCTGATCTCTCTCTAATATGATTTGTTCTCTCTATCTGATATTATATCTCTCTCATCCAGGTTTTTATTTTTTTTTATTAAAGCTTCCATCTTTATAACGTGTTGATGGGTATTATTAATTTAGTTTCATTTTTTTGTTAAATTATTAAATATTAAATGAAATATACACTATATAAACTAAAAATATTATTTAATATTAAAACGTGTCCCAACGTGTCGAAATCCATAATTTTTAAAGATTGACGTGTCGGAGTGTCGTGTCGTGTCACGTGTCGCGTGTCGTATCGGTGCTACATAGGCAGAAGCAGTAGCATCATGATTGTAACATCCCGAGCGCTGACGAAGGCGGGGAGTGATCGTCGGTGCAAAGAGGCACGGACAAGGAGCTGCTCCTAACAGGCTTCCAGCCGGGGGTTACATGAATAAATTGAATCGACACCCGAAAGAGAAGGATTCCAAATACTTTGCAGGTATGAGATTGCACAGTTTGGGATAGCTTATAAGAATTAATTGGTACTATCTGTACTAACAAGATGAATCTACTTTTCGGTAGCTCGGAACGGAAGAACTCCATAGTTAAGCGTGCTTGACTTGGAGGAATTCTGGGATGGGTGACCTCCTGGGAAGTTTTCCCAGGAAGTGTGCGAGTGAGGAAAAAGCACACTGAAAAGTATCGTGTTAATATGTGAGGATAGTCATTGATTCTTGAAGCGACCGGACATTACAAATGGTATCAAAGCAGGCCTCCCTTCCGGTACGGTGTGGTTCAAGGACGAACCAAGCGGAAGCTGGGGGGGCAAGTACCATCCCGAGCGCTGACGAGGGCAGGGAGTGAACGCCGGTGCAAAGAAGCACGGACAAGGAGCGACTCCTGACAGGCTTCCAGCCGGGGGTTACGTGAATGAATCAAATCGACGCCGGAAAGAGAAGGATTCCAAAGATTGTGCAGGTATGAGACTGCACAGTTTGGGATAGCTTATAAGAATTAATTGGTACTACCTATACTAACAAGATGAATCTACTTTTCGATAGCTTGGAACGGAAGAACTCCATAGTTAAGCGTGCTTGACTTGGAGCAATTCTGGGATGTGCGAGTGAGTGAGGAAAAAGCATACTTTTCAAGTCTCGAGTCTCGTATGAGTATGTGGGGATAGTCATTAATTCTTGAAGCAAGCATTACAATGATGATGGTGACACCTAACTATATCCTTTGCTTTGTTAACAATCGCAAGTGCCTCTTGAAGGTAATTCTCTTTACTCTTGGGCTTCTAATTATAACACTTGATGATCCCTCGACAATCACCAAGGGACCAAGGCAATGATGAATAAATTCTTTTAAGCTAATTGCCCCCACCTAAAGAATAAGAAAAATTACAGGTGACATGAACTCAATTCAAAGAAACTACCTTCAATTCGTCACTTTAAAGACAAGGTCCAACCAAGGCACATGAAGCAATCCAACAAGCATAATTTATAAAAAAAAAAAAAGGTGCTTTTTAGGGCACAGATCTCGTCTTCCAGTTTCAACAACCATAACTCATTAACCCGCACAGAAATACTCTATAAAAATCTACGAAAAAAAGACAAAGTCTAAGAATGACACATCATGAAATGAAACCCTAAGAAATCCCCAAATTGAAGGGAGGAGTGAAATTAATGAATGAGGAAATGGAAGAAGAGATGTCATGTGTTACGTACGTAAGTATTCAATTGCCTGACGAAGCTGGAGAAGTTATTGTGCTTGAAATACTTAGGCAAGATGTGTTTGGCGAATTCGGTAACATTCCAAACAACGAAGGTGTTGTTGTTATTCCCCCACGACACCATCGAATCGGTACACGAGTCATCCACCATCTCATACGTCTTGCTCAGGAACGGCGCCACCCCACTATTCACGTTCCCTGTCGCCGCCATCATCCACCCCCACTCTGATAGACCAACAACAAGAAGAAGAACGAGAACAAGAAAGATAGTAGACAGAGACAGTGACAGTTAAAAGAGAAATATAAGGATAGAAACACCGCAGGCCCCAACAAATTAAAAGCGAAGAGGGGAAATGGTGGGTTTTATTGACTGGGGATTTAGATTTCGATGCATACCCCAATTTTGGAAACTGGAAGGGTTTATATTTTGGGGAAAAACATCGACACTTGTAAAGCATATAACCTTGGAAAAAATATCTATCCGAAGGATATAAATTTATATTATTTAAGATCGTAATCGTTGATTTTCATTCATCAACGGTTATAATCTATTGGGTTAAACGTGATGGGCCAAATTTATTATTAATTAATTAATAATTTTGATTCAATAAATTATAACCGTTGATGGACCGAAATTAATGATTAAGATCTAAAATGATATAAGCTTATATCCTTTAAAATGAAAGATGTTATTCCCTATAACCTTATATCATTTTAAATCTTAATTGTTGATTTTCGTCCATCAACGATTATAATCTATTGTGTCAAAATTAATGGGCCAAATTTATCATTAATTAATTAATAACTTTGATTCAATAAATTATAACGTTGATGGACAGAAATTAAAAATTAAGATTTAAAATGATGTAAGCTTATATCCTTTAAAATGACAGATGTTATTTCCTATAACCTTATATCATTTTAGATTCTAACCGTTGATTTTCGTCCATCAACGGTTATGATCTATTGGGTTAAACTTATTATTAATTAATTAATAATTTTGATACAATAAATTATAACCGTTGATGGACGAAAATTAACGGTTAAGATCTAAAATGATATAAGCTTATATCATTTAAAATGACAGATGTCATTCCCTATAACCTTATATTATTTTAGATCATAACCGTTGATTGTCGACCATCAATGGTGATAATCTATTGGGTCAAACTTAATGCGCCAAATTTATTATTAATTAATTAATAGTTCTGAACCAATAAATTATAATCGTTAATGGACGGAAATCAACGTAGAATCTAAAATGATAGAAATTTATATCATTTAAAATGACAGATGTTGGCAAAAAAATTAATTTATTGCTTTTTTAATAAAAAATTACGAAAAAATAGTCGTTTTGAAATTAATTACGAAAATATAGCAGTCAAACACGCCCTACGGGGGGCGTGACCGGTTGGAGAGAGACACGCCCAAATTTGGGCGACCGAGGAGAGAGACACGCCCCATTTGGGGCGTGTTTCACCAGGTGCTGCCACGTGGCACAAAAGTCAATAGATTGACCATGAAAATTTAAAAGTCCACAACTTTTATTATTAATTAGGTAATGTTTTTTTTATTCCACATAACTTTAAGATCTACGTAATGACAATTGACATAACAAAAAAATTGAATTTATAATAATGATACCATAAGAACGTTTAAACTCAAATTAATAATCAGAAAATCATTGTTATGATTAGAAACATTCATAATAAAGATCCTTATGATTTTGGTAAAAATATATCAAAACGACATAGTTTTATTTAAAATGACATAACTTTATAATCACGAACAAAAACTTAAAAATCATATCAAAACGACATAGTTTTATTTAAAATGACATAACTTTATAATCACGAACAAAAACTTAAAAATCAAAATAAAACGAAAAGCACTCACTTAACTTTTTAATAAGGATCTTTATTATGAATGTTTCTAATCATAACAGTGATTTTCTGATTATTAATTTGAGTTTAAACGTTCTTATGGTATCATTGTTGTAAATATTTTTTTTTGTGAGAGAAAAATATGTCAAATGAGATGTCATTACGTAGATCTCGAAAAGTTATGTGGAATCAAAAAAAAATTACCTAATTCGGACACCCGAGTCAAAAGTTATGGATTTTCAAAGTTTTACGATCAAACTGTTGACTTTTGTGTCACGTGGCAGCACCTGGTGAAACACGCCCCAATGTTCTCTCCTATAACATTAATGTTTACACCGTCGGATCTTTACTATGAATGTTTCTAATCATAATAGTGGTTTTCTGTTTATTAATTTGGGTTTAAACGTTCTTATGGTATCATTGTTGTAAACAATTTTTTCTTGTGAGAGACAAAATATATCAAATGAGATGTCATTACGTAGATCTCGAAAAGTTACGTGGAATCAAAAAAAATATTATCTAATTCGGATACCCGAGTCAAAAGTTATGGACTTCCAAATTTTCATAGTCAATCTGTTGACTTTTGTGCCACGTGACAGCACCTGGTGAAACACGCCCCAAATGGGGCGTGTCTCTCTCCTCGGTCACGCCCAAATTTGGGCGTGTCTCTCTCCAACCGGTCACGCCCCCCGTAGGGCGTGTTTGACTACTATATTTTCATAATTAATTTCAAAACAACTATTTTTTCGTAATTTTTTATTAAAAAAACAATAAATTAATTTTTTTGCCGACAAATGTTATTCCTATATATTTGGGCTTTCAGCAATTTGGACGCAAAACGAATTGAGAGTCAGAGGAGGAAAGAGACTTTTCCTGTGTAACACGATAAGTGTTTTTGCCTTTATATTTTTTTTCATTAATTTTAGAGAAATACAAGTCAAGATTTATTATTTTATATTATAGACACAAAATATATAAAGGGCTATTATTTTAAAATAAATAGTTAAATATTAATATAATTTTTAATGTGTAAATAAAGAATATTATAACTCTCCTATTATTGTAAAAAAAAATTATGCAGCAACACTAAAATATAATTGTTGCATCCAACAAGATTTTGTAGCAACAACAGACTAAAACCCGTAAATAAAATGAGTATGTTATCTCATATAACAAGCTAAACCATCATTTTAAAATTTTTAGACAAAAGAATTATCTGGTTAAAGTTGATTGGATAAGTTTTTTTAAAGTAATGCAGGACTAGTCCCGTCACTTATACTGACGGGACTCGTGCAACGTCAGCGCCACGTGGGCAATCCAATTACCGTAAAGTTTTGGAAGGCCATAACTTGTGACTCGGGTATCCAAATCAGATGATTTTTTTTTATTTCACATAACTTTTCGAGATCTACACAATGACACCTCATTTGATACATTTTACCTCCCACAAACATAGTCTTATGGATAAACACTCTTGTGATTGTGATACAATTGTTACAAATTCAAATTAGGTTTGTGGGAGATAAAATATGTCAAATGAGGTATCAGTGCGTAGATCTCGAAAAGTTATGTGAAATCAAAAAAAAAATCATCTGATTTGGATACCCGAGTCACAAGTTATGGACTTCCGAAGATTTACGGTAATTGGACTGCCTACGTGGCACTGACGTGACATGAGTCCTGTCAGTATCAGTGACGGGACTAGTCCCGTTGGCATAGCTGACATGTTTAATTGCATTACTTTGGACAAACTTATCCAATCAGCTCTAACTGAGCAATTCTTGTGTTCAAAAACTTTAAAATGGTGTTTTTCCCAATATAACATCACAAAAAAAACACTGCTTAATTTTTTTGGTGAAAGAAATACTGCTTAATTTAACTAATTAGTAACGGGTGCATTTGGGTTGCGTGGTGTTTTCCTAATCCAATCATTTTTCTTCTCCCTTTCTATTCACTACTCAGATTAATATTCTGTAAAAAAAAATTTAAAATTAATCTTCATTAATTTATTTATTCACGATAACCATATTCCTTCCCTTCATATTAGCGTTATACATTAATTTTTTTTTTTGGTAAACATATAATTTTATTTTAATATAAAAAAAAAACTGATAATTTTTTCCGCAAGTTAGAAAATTAGAATTTTACTTGTCACAATCTATTATTTTTCTGTTTGGTTTTTATTCAAAATTTATATTTATAAATATTATCCTCAATCCTAATGACAAATCATTCAATCTCCTTCTCTCATCAAAATGTGAAGAACAGCACCAAGATAATGTTTGTCTAGAGGGAGATTTTGCACGCTCGATTATCATTGGTTCTTCTCATATATATAATTATAAGATTGTAATAATGTTTATTACAATCTTGTAATTATATATATATATATATATATGGTAGGATATTCTTACACCGGTGTAAGAGTTAGAAGTCTTACACCCAATCTTTACCATTGATCCACTTGTATCCAACGACTTATATTACTAAAAAATTAGAGCCCTTAAATCTAAGTGGGATCAACGGACAAGATTGAGAGTGTATCTTACACTGGTGTAAAATGATCCTGACCCTATATATATATATATATATATATATATATATATATATATATATATATATATATATATATAGAGAGAGAGAGGTAGGATCCTTTGACACCGGTGTCAAATTTGAAATTTGACGCCTTATCTGTGAGCAATTAGATCAAAAAAGATCAACGGCTCTGATTTGTAAGCATGTGACACCGTTGATTTTTTTTGATCTAATGGTTCACAGGTGAGGTGTCAAATTTGACACCGGTGTCAAATTTCAAATTTGATACCGGTGTCAAAGGATTCTACCTCATATATATATATATATATATTACTGTATAATTTGTATTAAACAAGAAAAAAAGTATCATTGATGGATTTAAAAATTCATATGTGCCAAAGCATAGGCTTCTCCATGATTTATTTTCTTTTGTTGTCTCCTTTTTGCCGCAAGGGCACACTACATTTTATATTGATGCTAGAGAAGTGTTACAAGCTCAGATGCGCAAATTTTTTTAAAATTTGCGTGTCGGACACGTGTCCGACACGGACACGTTCCGACACGCTCGGACACGCGTCCGACACGCAATCAACATTTGGGGACACACGGTCAACTCTCCGACACGTTCAGACACGCAGTCAATATTTGGGGACACGCAGTCAACATTTGGGGACACGCTCGGACACGTTTTTTTTTTTTTTTTATTTTTTTTATTTTTATTTTTATTTTTTAATCTTAATTTTATTTTGTTAACTAAATATAAAAGAAATAATTTATAAATTAATTTTTTTCTGTTATGAAATTTGACATTAAAAATTAACAAAGTACGAAAAATTATTTATACTTATATTTATGTTATAAAATCTAAATATTTGATTGATTATATGACTTATTATGGACTCTTATATGTATTAAATAAAAATTATATTATATATATTAAAATTTTTATTTAATATCAAAACGTGTCCCAACGTGTCGAAATATGACATTTTTTAGAATTAACGTGTCGGCGTGTCGTGTCGTGTCGTGTCCCGTGTCCCGTGTCCGTGTCCGTGCATCATAGGTTACAAGCACAAGAATGCTGTTAGAGATAAGGATGAGACAATTGTGAGGGAAAAAGGATGAGGGTAACAGAATAAAAGGGTAGAAATGATAGTTAAGAATTTAAGTTCACCATAAAGCTATTAACAAGTAGAAATGGTAGACTGTGTGTGTTACTGTGATTTGATAAATAAATCCTCACTTGACGTTGTCATAAAGCATGATTGTGCATGTATTTTGAGTTAAATTTAAAACAAACCTATTGGATTTGTGATTTCTTAGTTTTGTTACACTATTCAGCTATAATATCTTGACATATTTATTTGAAATTTTATAATTTTTTTTTCCTTTCTTTCACATTACTATTTGTGAAATCAAATTCTAATAAGGGATTATAATTGATTTTGTTATCTCTTATCATTTACTGGTTTATGTAGGCATTTTTCGAGCAATGTTGGTGCTTACTGATAATAAATTTTTCAATTTTTTGAGTATAATATTTTTTGAATGAAACTCTCTTCTAATATTAAAATTTGATTCATTCTTAACTTATTTTTCTCAAATTTTAATTAATGGAAAATTATTATAAACTTTGGTGATTATAATGTTACTACTTACCCCAATGGTTGACCCAGGTGGTTGCCATTGTTGCCATTGTCTGCATTTGCAGACATAAAGTTGAGGGAAAAAATAAAAAATAAAATAGGAAGATCGAAAGGAAAAAGATAAAGAGTGGAGGAGAATCACACGGGACTTTTCAATTATTTTTGTGAAACAAAATTGGCCAACTTTGGATCAAATAGACATCGACAAAACTGGATTTTTGATCGAATAACCCCTACGATTATACTATATTTTACAAATGCCTTTTTGTGGAGTTTATTTATTTTATAATTATTATCGATTATTTCCTTAAAACTTTGGTTGATTCACCAAAGCTTTACTTCTGGAGTGGAAGCAAAAATTTGATCATAATTATGATCTTTAAAAAAAAATCGAGGGTGGCGCCCCAAAACCCACGCCCTAAGTGTGTAGACATAAAGAAAATTTTCTAGGTCCGCCACTGACTTACCCTCCCTAATTTAGAATAGATATCTATATCATCTTTGTTAGAGAATAATATAAATAATTAAAAATGCCCTTACACAATACTTTAAGGTTTTGGGTTGAAGTAGTTCTTTACGTGGTATCAAAGCTTCAATGACCACAAGGTCATAAGTTCGATCCTCATTACCCCACTTGTGGAAATAAATAAGCACAAGGTAAACTAAAAATTAAGCTTATGTAATATATACACGCTTCAAGCCCAAAGGGCTCTTCCATGATTGGGCATCAGAGGCGGAGACAGGGGGAGGCTAGGGTGGGCGGCCGCCCCCCTCCCCCCTCCAAAAAAAAATTGAAAAAAAATTAATGTAGTTAAAGGCTAAATATGGTACTGTTGTTACTGTTAAGTGCTTCTTCTGAAGATCTGGTTTGATATCTAAGTTGAAATCTACCTCCACTTCACCTAATGTGTGTGTTATGTGTAATCTTTTCTGCATTTTCTTTTTTATTTTCATATGCTATGTTTTGGTTAATGAAAGTTTTGGCCTTTTTGTCACCCTTTTGCTCTTTTTTCATTTGCATGGGTGTGTCAAGTGTGCAATATAAAGAAAATGAGTTTACTCTAACTTAAAAGATTCACTTTTTGGGACAACTTGGTTTCAGTCTTTTATTTAAAAAAAAAATTGTAGTTAAAAACATTGTTTTAGTTAAGGCATTTTTTTTTTTAAATTATTACTTTAAACTACTTTTTATCTCTGTTGGACCGGCCAACAGTACATTTTTTCTATCTTTGAAATGTTGTTAAATTTTAATATTTTGATAAAAAATCACATAAATGAGTTCCATGAAGATATGAGGTCAGTAGATAAAGAAAATATAGGTATTATATAAGACAGAAAATTAATTTTTGCCCCCCTTCCCCTCCAATCCTGCCTCCGCCACTGTTGGGCATGTTAGAGAATAATATAAACCATTAAAAAAGTTTTTACCTAGAACCTTAAGATTTTGGGTTGAAGTGGTTTTTTTCAATCTTAATTAAGCTTGACTAGTGAACTAAAGTATATAATTGTTGACATTAAGGATTGAGATTTATGGCATAAATTATAATTTTAGAAACATGTGTTATAATGTTTTTCATATTATTTGGGTATGTTTATTCATAATATTATTTGTGAATTATCAGATTTCCTTATTGATAAAATTTTATTTTTACAATCACCTGCCCAAAGGAGGTTAATGTATGCATTAGTTCTTGAAACTTACATGGACATAAAATTTTAAATAATGTGAAATAATTGTGTTATATACTTTACTCAATAAAGAGTTTATAATATACTGATTACTTTGTTGAAATTGCTGAACTATCCATAATTACTATTGTTGCATTATATGTGATAAACATTATTTTGAAGTATACAAAAACAATGCTAACATGGAAAATGTGGACTGAATTGAATTATAATGAATGGAGATGAAAAAATTACCTCGCTTTTCGAAAAAAAGTATTCTGATGAAAAAAAATTTGTGACAAAATTTGCGTCATTTGCAACGTAGAAATCAAGTAAAAAACGGGTCAGGTCGGATTTGACCTACTTCAGAAACCAAGTCAGACCCACTTCAGAAACCAAGTCAGGTCAGATCCGACCCGGTTCTGAACTAGTTCAAAAAAATCCAAAGCAAGTCGGACCTGACTTGGATCAGATTAAAGCGCGGGACGGGTCAAAATACCGAACCTATAAAAATCAAGTTGGGTCGAGTCGGCACAAAAACCTGACCCGACCTGACTCATGCCCAGCACTTCCGTTCCTCTAACCTTAAGCACAATTTTTGTGCAGTCCAAACATGTCCCAGAGCTTTAAAGGAGAAAGGTTCAAAATGTGGTAGTTTTGAAGTCACAAACTTTACACGCATGTAAGGTCAATTTCGTCCATAACTTCACGCCCTATTTCTCACTTCCTCAGTTATCTCAAAATACCACATCTCAAGTGGTATTTTGTAACAATGATTTTCACCCAAAAATCAACACAAAGCTCGTTTCCTATCCTTCCAATGCTCCTGGTTTTTTTCTCAAAAACTTGTACCAAACATGTTGTTTTCCAATACCCACCCACACTTTCCTATCAAACCCAAAATAAAACCTGTACCAAACACACCCTTAGAGAAAACTTTATTAATAAAGAGGGAGAGTAAAATAAAAGAATTTTAGAGTGGGGAATCTTTATAATAAGGAAGATAAAAATTAATATTAAGGGTAAAGATAACTTCCTTCTTTGAGGTTTTTGGAGTTTCTAGCTTTCTTAGAATCTCCGGCAAGAGAATGAGAATTGGAGTTTACAGATCTCCACAGACGGCGCCAATGTACCGTTGAAGCGCCGCAAGCCCAATATATCTCCTTAGGGGGATATATATCTCTATATGAGTATCGTCGCTAACGTACAGAGGTAGAGACTAAGCTATACAATGATGTCCCAAGTATGAAGTCCAACTCTGTAAGAATAGGGGGTGTTGAGGCAAGGGCTCGAGAAATTGGCAGGGTATGGTTTTACATAAGATGGAGCCCTTTTGCCTGGTGAAGGAGGGATATTTATAGGGGGAGGATGCCCTGCTCGCATGGGAAGGCGAGTCGGGTCAACTCTCCTTGGTGAGTGCCATGGGCGCTTGACATTGCTGGAACGCAATGTAGTTCCTGCTATGCTAGTGGCAGTCACTGCTGTTGTAGCTGTGGAGAAGAAGCTCTTATTTAAGGAGTTTGCGGAGGCTACTCGAGGGAGGTAGTATCCCAACCTAAGATATTTTGGTATTTTATCTTGGAGGCATTGTCTTGTGGGTATAGAAATGAGGGAGAGTTGGTAACCCTTGATCAACAAGGCTGACGTAATGAGAGGAGGGGATTTAGACCTGCTTTAATGGGCCAACCTGTTGGGGACATCCAAAACAAGAACAATTTGCACGAGATAGATTTACTGAAGAAATGAACGAGCTGGTTAGATAATTTTAAGACAATTAATTAGATGGCCAAGTGCTGGATTCTAGCTTTCTTTATGCCATTGCAGGTTTTGAAGTTGCGAATTACTGCATATTCAATGGATTCCTTATCCTTGTGTACGCACTGAAGTACGAGCCTGCATATATTCCTTTATTAGCAATCCTACTATATTATGATACAAAATTTTGACCTATAAATCGTCTGTCCCGGATACAACTTCACTATCATAATTAAAAAAAAAAAATTAACACCGAATTATCGGTCAAGTAAGGAATTAATGAAATATTAATAATGTTATTAAGTCGATTGTGGTTGATGTCCATAAATTTTAATAAAAAAATAAGTACCACAATCATTGTTAATGCTCATGATTTTTTATGTTTATGTATTATTTTTAAAAGAATTAAAATTATAAAAATTGTAAATATTAAAATGAAGATGTACAGATGTACCTATTGATTAAAAAAGACAATGTTAGCTTTTACCAAAAAAAAAAAAAAGAGAATGTTAGAGAATAATATAAAGTATTAAAAAGACTATCACCTATCTCTTTTGGGTTAAAGTGATTTTTTACTATGGTATCAAAGCTTCAGTGACCACGTTCGATGATCCACACCACACCCACTTTCAGGTGAAATTAAGAAAAAACACAAGGTATTAATTTAAAGTGACGCTTATCAGACGACCATTATAAATATAATTTATTGTCTTATTCAGACGACCGATTATCGAAGGTGTGTTGCATGCTGCCATGACTTTGCTTGTTATATGGGCATATATGTAGTTTATGACAGACACAAGAGTTGATTGTACGTTTTATTCCTTAATTGTCTTTCATAACCATAAATAGCATACATCACAATTCGGTCCAATTAGCATTAAGCCACTATATAGTTAAGACACTTGTACAACAACTGCTACTTTATTCAATATTAATGTGTAGCATTTCAGGCACATTATTAATTGCTAATTTTCTCTGGAATAATTCTAACGGGTTCAGCCTTTGCTAAAGCTAGCCCAAAGTTGTCGTCCATGTTCATATCTTCTATTGTCATACCATCTTCAAGTCTCCAGTTAAAACAGTTGAGTACCGAACCCAACATCAAATACAACATCCTCATGGCAAACGGCAACCCAGGACAAACTCGACGCCCACAACCAAATGGTGATAGCTCATAATTGCGACCCTTAACATCAATTTCAGAGCTTAAGAACCTCTCTGGTGAAAACACATTTGCATCTTTTCATTTTGGAGTAACTCTGCCATCGCCCATTCTAGCGTATATGTAACTGGATCCGTTCCCGCAACAAATAGAGTCTAGTAAACCACAATTTTAAAGTGTTTTTTAGTCAGTGATTCAAATAGCAAAATTAGCTCTACTTAGTCATTTTAAAAAATAATGCATAAACGAATTTCCTTCTAAAACACCTTAATATTATTCCCTCCCCTTATAATTAATGGTAGATTGTTGAATCGAGCGCTTATCACTAGGAGAAAAATTATAGCTGTTAGTAGGAGTGCAATTCTTTTTACTTGCCATAGTTAACCCAAATGCATGGTTCGATTTGACTCTAATCACACATCGAGTTTTGCTATGTTAGGCTGTTGACCTCTTCAATATAAATAGGTTTAGTTTAATTTTTTATGTTGAACCAAACTTAATAAGTTTTAGTGATTTGTTCGACAAATTGAACCAGTTTTAATTTTTTATGAATAAATTTTGATTTCAATTACTTCTGAATCGATTTTAAGGCAAAAAAATTACAATTAAAATATTAATAGCAAAAGAAAAAGAACCGGTTCAACTATTTTGGTTCTAAACTTAGAGCATATTCTTGATGCTTTTTTACACTTTTGCCCCTCATTAATTATTTAATAACAATTTTGCCCCTAATTGCAAACTATCTACCAATTTGCTCCTCTTTAATCGATTAAATTGAATATTTAATCGATTAAATGGTCAAATGAAAATTTAATCGATTAAATCTTCAACTTAATCGATTAAATCTTCCTCTTTATCAAAAGAACAACCTTATGTATGAGAGATTTAATCGATTAAATAGGGAGATTTAATCGACTAAATCTTCAAGTCAACGATTTTTGTCAATTTTGACCATTTAATCGATTAAATTTTTGGCTTAATCGATCAAAGAGGGGCAGATTGGTAGATAGTTCTGAGTGAGGGGCAAAATAGTTATTAAATAATTAATGAGGGGCAAAAGGGTGAAAATGCCTATTCTTGATAGTATAGGAGTATGTACTTTCTTATTAAAATAGGAAAATGCGAGACCTAGGTGAAAATAATCATAAGAAGGTGGATAAAATAAAAAATGCAATTATATTACTTGGGATGCGCAAAAGAAACCAAAAAACTAAATCGAATTGTGAACTTAAGTGACCGCACTTAAAATAACTAGTTTTTAAAAATCAGTTCATAAGCCGAATTGGTTTTTAAATAACCGAGTCAAGAATCTAATTGGTTTTTAAAACTACCTCAAGAACCAAACTGGTTTTTAAAACTACTTCATGAACTGAACCGGAATGGTTTAAAAAACCAGTTCGTAAATTGAATTATTTCTTTTTTTGTTGTCTTTTTTGTCTTTTTTTTTATTTCTCTTTTTTCTCTCTATTTTTCTTATTTATTTAGTGGCTTCTTTTTTTAATCTTTATTTTATTTCTTTAATCTTTTTTTCTTACATTTACAGAATAGGTTCGACCGGAATTGGTTCAGAACTAAACCGATCTGTTTTCGAATAGAACTGAACTATTTTCAAGCCGAAATGAACCAATTTTAAACCAAACTGAATTAGTTTGGAGTAAAAAAAAAAATTCGCTTCTTTGAACTGAATCGATTTAAAACCAATTCGGTCTAGCTCTTCAAAAAAATTTAGTTCAATTCGATTCATACCTACCCCTATATATTACTTAAGTTTAAAATTTAGTGAAAGATGCATTAGTCTTAAGTACCAAGGGAATATTGAAGATATTTTCGTCAACCTCGTTGGAACAAAATAATTCGGTTTCTTAATCCGTCATATAAAAAGTGATTTAAATTTTAAACTGATTTGAAAATTTATAATTAGGTTCATAGCCCGATAAGATTCTTTTGAATTTTTTTAGACCCCTTAATATTTATAACGGAACTCGAGAAAATAGAAAAGGGAGAGGAGAGTAATACCAAAGATAACTGTTCAATTTTGGTTTTGTCCATCTCTTGGCTGTTCTCTTTAGCAATGTTGAGTAAAGTATTTAGCATGTCATTGTGTGTGTCAACACCACCTTGAACTTCCCTTAGCTTCAACCTTTGATCAATCAAACGCCGAAAGATGTCTATGACCTTTCCAGTGTAAAAACCGTTGCGACTATTAATGCGCTGTGGGTCAACCTTCTTCAGCACAGGAAAAAAGTCAACCATGTTTGGTTTTCCACACTCTTCCATAATATGTATCACTATCTCCTTAAAATCTCCAACTGAACCTGCAGACTGAAACAAATCTACAGAGAAAATAGTGTTTGATAGTAAATTAATCACAGTATTGAAAGCTGCTCTTCCAATATCAACTGCTTCACCAATTAAGCTGCTTTTTACGATATCATGAAGGAGTTTGATAGGGACCATGGGATCACCACCTCAAAAGCTAGCTCAAAGGGTGAGAGTGTTCAAGGCCTTATAAATCACACGACGTCTCGGCGGCTTTCACTCTGACCCGGTGGTAGTAGCCCTTTCCTCTTTCGGCGGCTTCACCCACCTATCAGGTAGCCCTTTCCGTGGTTCGACTCTCACCAAGAGCACCAAATGATAGGGACCCATGGGATCACCACCCAAAAGCTAGGTCAAAGGACGGAAGTGCCCAAAGCCTTATAAATCACACACTAATTGTCTACACAATCAATGTGGGACTCCTAACAGAGTTTCTTGCAGTTTCTTACGCCTAAGGTCTTGACTCGCATCTAAAGTCTTATTGGAGAATAACTGAGTATTGCATATTTTCCTTAGGTCTCTCCACAGAGGTGAAATAGGCAAGAATGTCATGCTATACTTTTCGTGGTTGAAAACTTCCACAGCATGTGGAATGTCTCGGTTTGACAAGAACTGATCATGGGTTTGAAGAACCTCTTTGGCCATTTCTGGTGAAGAGACAACTATGGTTGTTACTTGTCCTAACTTTAGACACATTATTGGACCGTAAGTATGAGCTAGTTTGGCCAGTGATTGGTGGGGCTTTTTCCCCAATGCAAGTAGGTTTCCCACTATAGGAAGTGGTGAAGGTCCTGGTGGGAGATTTTGCTTTGCATTATTTTTGCTTCTTGAATGAGAACGCAAAGCTTGTGAAAGAGTGAATGTCAACACAAGTAGGAGTACACAACTCAGGAACTCCATCTCTTGGAAAAGCCGGAAATTAATGATAGCTAACACATTCTCAAGTGGCTTATATATAGTCAAGTTAATGGAGAGAAATCATGCATTGATTACAGTTTTTATCAGAGAACAATATATATTATTAAAAAAGAATCTCACTCAATACCTTAAGGTTTTGGGATGAAGTGATTATTTAACATGGTATCAAAACTTGAGTGATCACAAGATCACTAGTTCGATCCTCACCGCTCCCCACTTTCAGGTGGAATTAAGAAAAGAACAAGGCAGATAAAAAAATGGACTTGTGCAGTAAAAAGCAACAGATTAATAATGGACTTATGTCATATCCACGTTTCAACCTCAAAGGACTCTTGCGTGGGAGAGTGTGTTAGAAAATAAAATATAAAGTATTAAAAAGACCATCACTTATTACCTTAAGGTTTTGGGTTGTGATTGATGTTTACAATTTCAAATGTAACATGAGACTGCCTCACATGTCATAATTCCATCCATTTACTTTTTCAAATGTATATTTTCCCAAGTAAAAGGTTTTTTAAATCAACATATAGAATAGTCAATTAATGTGATGAATAATGTTGCCAATTTGTGTGAGTTTTTTTTAGGATAAGATGTTATGCTGTCGGCCTCTTACATTTTCGTTAATTATTAATATTATTTGTTAACACTAGGTCTGGGAGGACTGCCCAACTCAGAACTCCCTCTCTGGGAAAAAGTGACAGCTTACAATGCTCAAAATGTCTTAATATAGTAACGCAGAGCTAACACAATTGAATATTGATTCAATTTTTTTTTTTTAATCTTTTTAACTGGAGATACTTGTGGTATATATATAAATTAACCACAATCACAAGAAACAATATTTAATAATATCAAGGTCTCAATCAAAACTGTAAAATATTAATTTGTTAGATCCTTCCAAGCTCGATTCTCATTTATTTATCCCTAATTATATAGTTGTTATCTAAAAAAAAAATTATATAATGTTAATGTAATTACTCTTGATCAAATTATATAATTGCAGGCTTGCAGCTTAATTTTGAGGTCGTGAATTGTGCTGCATATTCAATAGGATTCCTTCTTCATGTGAAAAAGTGCTCATGTGTCATATTATTTAATCACAATCATTTTTTTAAACTTAATGATGATGAAATAACAGAGATAAATATGTATATTTTTAAATGAGTGGTTGTGATTAAATAAAATGACCACATAATTACTTTTTCACATAAGAGGATTCAAATTAATCCACCCAACCTGTCATGACTCAAAGCCAAGTGCTAGCATTATATTACATTGTGATACGAAAAATTAAACTATAAATCGTTTGTCTTGTATAAAACTTCAATGTAGTAATTAAAAAAGAATAATTAACACTAAGAAAAGTTTATCATAAATGAGTTTAATATTTTTTCTGTCATAAATTTCCCCAAAACGATATTGTTTTTATGGTCACAGGAGAATTATGCGAGGAAAGAAACATTAAACTTATCCTAAATTATGTGTTAAGTATGCAAGATGATAAATGAAATATTTTAAAACAACTTAACTAACAAAAAAATGATCTATAAATCGTCTTTCCTGGGTACAATTTCATTATAACTAAAAACTTTATTAACCCCAAATTTGTCTTGTTTGACGTCAAGATTTGTTAATGCTCACGTCAAGATTGGTTTATGATTTTATATTATTTTTTAAAAAATTAAATTACAACAAATTAATAATATTAGAATGAAGTTGTACCTATTGATTAAAAAGACGACCTTAAATACTGCCCAGAGTAGATGATGTATGTGTTGCATCACTTGCATGCTACAGCCGAGCAGAAATGTAGTGCTCCGGGCCCATTTTTGATTGGATGGGATTAAAGAGAGAGGAAGAAAGAAAAAGTTGAAGAGAAAAAAAAACAGAAAAGAAAAAATTAAAAATATAATACAAAGTGTTGCATTCTTATTGGGAGGACCACAAATACCGGGATCATAGTAAATTTTTCCGCTACAGGCTGCCATCTCGAATGAAGCCTTTTTTTTTTTTTCAAAAAAAAGAAAAATCCGCCTTATGGGAGCCTTTGGTTAAAGATTCTTAATCTTAAAAAAGTCTATATATATGTGTTGCATCACTTGTATGCTATATACATATTTTATGTGAGGCTCACATTAATTAAACAAAAATATTATACAAATAATTATCCTATAACATAAAAAAATGGTATATATATATATATTGGTAAAATTATTGCTACAGCCTTTTTACGTACAACAATATGATAAGTATATGATTATAATTTCTCATATTTAATATTTATTCTTTTGTATGGTTATGATTCCTCATATTTAATACTTTCACATATATACGATAAATATGTAACTGTTGCACATATAACAGCTGCAAAAATATAAACCTCGTATATATTTTAATTTTCTCTTGCAAAAGTAATTATTAGAGTAGGAGTACACAACTTAGGAACTTTATCTCTAGGACAATGTAGGAAAAGTGAAACCTAACACATGCTCATGGCTATGTGGCATCGATACAGACACGGGACACGTGACAAGATATAACACGATACTCTGACACGTTAATTCTAAAAAATGTTAGGTTTCGATACGTTAGAACATGTTTTGATATTAAATAATATTTTTAATTTATGTAGTGTATATTATATTTAATATTCAATAATTTGAAAAAAATGAAACTAAACTTATAATATTCATCAATTTTGCAAAGAAACATAAGATATTCCAAATATTTATTTTAAAATCAATAAAATGGTAATCGTAATCCAATGAATCTAATATTTGGAAAAAAAACATAACGCAACGCAACTTTTGAACATTTTTTAAAATTTTTATAAAACTTGTTGGAATGTCGGGGAGTGTAGGAATGTCGAAAAATGTCAAAAAATGTCGGACACAATACGTCAGAATTTCTGAAGTGTCGGTGCTTCGTAGGCTCACGGGAATTCATATAGTAAAGTTGTTAGAGGAGCAATAATTAAGTTGAAATACGCTTACTAAAATTAGTAATTATTCATTCATAATGTAATTCATTAATCAGTACTAATCGATAATGATTAATAATTACATGTCACATCACCAGTTATTAAAATTATTAAAATAAAATAAGTTTTCATAGCGGATCGATGGAAATAATGATATAAGTGGCAAAAACGGAGTTCTGAATAATATTTAATAATATCAAGTCTCATTAATCAAAACGGTAAAATATTAATTTCATGGATCCTTCCACGCGCGATCTTCATTTATTTATCCCTAATTAAATAATTGTTATCTACAATTTTTTTTTATATAATTGTTATTGTAACGACTCTTGATCAAATTATATAGTAATTGCAGCTTTTGAAGTCGTGAATGGCTGCATATTCAATAGGATTCCTTCTTCATGTGTACACACTGACGAGGCTGCACATGTTCTACCAGCACTACCCAATCCACTCATGACTCAAAGGCAAGTATATACTAGCATTATATTACATTGTGATACGAAAAGTTAAACTATAAATCGTCTGTCTTGTATAAAACTTCAATGTAGTAATTAAAAAAAAAGAACACTAAGAAAAGTTTATCATAAATGAGTTTAATTTCTGCAATTAATGCAGATAAGCCCTACTCAAAGGCAAGTATATACTAGCATTATATTACATTGTACTAAGAAAAATTAAACTATAAATCGTCTGTCTTGTATAAAACTTCAATGTAGTAATTTAAAAAAAAAAGAACACTGAGAAAAGTTTATCAAAAATGAGTTTAATATTTTAGAAAAATATTTCCTCAGAATAACGTCATTTTGGGATTAAAAAATAAAAAAAATATAATTATAAAGACTATAATAACCTGAAATAAATTGAAATTACAAAAAATTATAATTTTCGCCTCAAAACAAAATCGTATCGTGCTTAGTGCAGATGACTTATCTGCAGTGTGCTGAAAAAATAAACCCTTAATATTTTTTCTGTAATAAATTGCCCCAAAACCATATTATTTTTATGGCCACGGGAGAATTATGCGAGGAAACAAATATTAAACTCATATTAAATTATGTGTTAAGTATGCAAGTTGACAAATGAAATATTTTAAAACAACTTAATTAACAAAAAAATGATCTATAAATCGTCTTGATGGGTACTACTTCATTATAACGATAAAAACTTTATTTACCCCAAAAATTTTGTAAGTTAAAAAACTAGTATGTATTAAGTCTTTTTTGACGTCCAGATTTGTTAATGCTCACGTCAAGATTTGTTTATGATTTTATATTAATTTTTAAAAAATTAAACTACAACAAATTAATAATATTAGAATGAAGTTGTACTGCCTAGAGTAGCTGATGTATGCGTTGCATCACTTGCATGCTGCCATCAAGCCTTTCTTTTCCCAAAAAAAAAAAAAACCGCCTTATCAGAGCCATTGATTAAAGATCAATATTTTTTTTTTGAAGTTTATTAAAGATTAATATATATAGAGGAAATTATTTCTCAAGTTGTTAAACGTCACTAATAATCATGATGATTGATTCTCATTTATTTCCTGTATTTAATGCTTTTATCCATCCATGTATGATTATAATTCCTAATTTAACGTCCACCAACTCCTGAAATGATATATATATATATATATATATAGAAAGAATGTTTATCCTTTTAAATGACACAACTTATATCCTTTCATTCTCACAAAGAAGTGGACCCACACCTTTATTTTTTTGGTCAACTCTCTCTCCTCATTTATCTATTTCTTTCTGTCTCTTAAAATGACACAACTTTACCTCCTTCAAAATGACACACACTTTGCCATACATACGTGTATATATATATATATATATATATATATATATATATATATATATATATATATGAAAAAATATTTCTACAACCATTTTAGATAAGCTTATCTATAGTTAGCCCCAAAACTACGTCATTTTGATTAATGAAGGATGTTTATGTAATTTTAGGTGAATTAATGAATGATGTTTTTGTAATTTTATTTATTTTTCTATCATATACATTTTACTAAAACACCCTTCATTAATTCACCTAAAATTACATAAACACCCTTCATTAATCAAAATGACACAATTTTTGGGGTAGCTGTATATAACCTTATCTGAAGTGGCTATAGAAATGTATACCCCATATATATATATATATATATATATATATATATATATATATATATATATATATATATATAGGAGGGTTACGTTTACAACTCTTACAACCTCAACTATGTTCTCCCGGGAGAACACTACTGGAAAATGTTCTCCCGGGAGAACATAATTGAGGTTGTAAGAGTTGTAAACAAAAAAGTTGTAAACATATCCCGCCCTATATATATATATATATATATATATATATATATATATATATATATATATATATATATATATATATAGAGGTAAAATCATTTCTGCAGCCGCTTTACGTACAACAACGACATATATGGTTATGATTATACATTTGAAAGCATTAAATGCGGGGAAACATAATCATACAAAAGATGAAAGCATTAAATGTGAAAAATCATAACCATATATGTCGTTGTTGTACGTAAAGCGGCTGCAGAAATGGTTTCACACACACACACAAACATATATATATAAATATAGATAGGATCCTTTGACACCAGTGTCAAATTTGAAATTTGACAGCTCATCTGATAGCCGTTAGATGAAAAAGGATCGATGATGTCACATGCTTACAAATCATAGTCGTTAATCTTTTTTGATCTAATGACTCTCAGATGAAGTGTCAAATTTCAAATTTGACACAGGTGTCAAAAAATCATATCCCATATATATGTGCAAAATGATTTGTAATGTCACTTGAAGTAAGGTCTGGTGCAGTCAAAAATTTTGCACTATGTATTTTTGGAAATACATAGTCCAAATATTATAGTTATTTTTTCCCCTTCAAAATTATAACTATGATTCTCAGGAATACATAGTTATAACATTAAAGTTACTTTTTTTTTCTCTATCTTCTGAACAACTTTTTAGACATTGTCGGATAACATAGAGAAAAAAATAACTTTAACATTATAACTATGTATTCCCGAAAAAAAAAAACTTTCGAACAAATTTTGATCGCACCAAACCTTACATCAAGTTACAATAATTTATAAACTCTTACAAACTACACTAAGTATGACCGGTCATACTTCAATCAAGAGTGTATGACCGGTCATACTTAGTGTAATTTATAAAAAATAGTTTGTAAACAGATCCTTCCCCATATATATATATATATATATATATATATATATAGGGGTTTATATTTTCTACAGCTGCTGTATGTGCAGCAATCAAATAATTGTCATATATATACTTGAAAGCATTAAATGCGTGGAATCATAACCATAGAAAGGATGAAAGCATTAAATGTGGCAAATCATAACTATACACCTGTCATTGCTGTACGTAAAGCGGCTGCAGAAATGATTTTACCATATATATGGGTCAGGATCATTTTACACCAATGTAAGTTACACTCTTAATCTTGTCCGTTAATCCCACTTATATCTAAGGGCTCAAATTTTTTGGTAATGAGAGCCATTGGATACAAGTGAATCAATGGGCAAGATTGAGTGTAAGACTTATAACTTACACCGGTGTAAGAATATCCTACCCCATATATATATATGTATATATATATATATGTATATATATATATATATGTATGTATATATGAGGTAGGATCCTTTGACACCGGTGTCAAAGTTGAAATTTGACACCTCATCTTAAAGCCGTTAGATCAAAAAAGATCAACGGTGACTTTGAGATCACCACCCCAAAAACTAGCTCAAACGATGGGAGTGTCCAAGACCTTTTAAACCCTCACATTAGTTGTATAGGCCACCAATGTGGGACTTGTAACAGAATACTTACAACTAATAATTAATAGGAAAAACATTTTCTCATGTTGCATGAGAATTGAATTCTCATGTTTGTGATCCTTTGTTTTGCGTGCAAAGCTTTTCTTTTCTTTTTCTTTTTTTAACAAATGTGGTGTCCATTACCAATTGAGTCACAACATGAGAATTCATTTCTCATGCAACATGAGAAAATAAAACCCCTAATTAATAATTGGAGAACCATCAATTATAATTATTTTTATTAAAACCAGACTATACTTAATTAATTGACCTGGTCAATTTAATTGGGAACCGGATCACCAACCGATCATTTGTTAAAATATATTTGTATATATATCTTATTTAAGCAGTTAAACCAGAGATATAATACCTCGGTCAAGCCAATTACCAGTGCAAATTACATAAGACACATCAAAACATTGTAAAACGACCTTTACTTCGCTAACCATACATTTGTAGTCAGCCAATATTTTGGGCATTTACTTCAGCCGTTATTTTATTCCATAATGTGCAGCATTTCAGAGACATGAATTGCTTATTTTCTCTGGAATAATTCTCACAGGTTGAGCCTTTCCTAAAGTTAGCCCAAAATTGTCATCCATGTTCATATCATCTATTTTCACACCATCTTCAAGTTTCCAGTCAAAACAATTGAGTAGTGAACCCAACATCAAATACAACATCCTCAAAGCCAACGGATAGCCAGGACAAATTCTACGGCCAGAACCAAATGGTGTTAGCTCATAATGTCGACCATTAACATCAATTTCTGAGCTTAAGAACCTCTCTGGTGAAAACACATTTGCATTCTTCCAGATACTTGAATTTCTTCCAATAGCCCACACATTTACTAGCACGTTTGCATCTTTTGGGATTGTGTAGCCATTAATCTCCACATTTGCAATGGCTTTCCGTGGGATTAAAAATGGGACAGGTGGGTGCAATCTCAATGTCTCCTTTATTACTGCTTGTAAATAAGGAAGCCTTGCAATATCTGATTCCTCAACGTGTTTACCTTTGCCAATGGTTTGCTCCAACTCTTGTTTCACTTTGAACATTGCCTTTTCGTTTTTGAGTAATTCTGCCATTGTCCATTCTACCGTTGATTTAATTGTATCCGTTCCCCCGAGAAATAGGGTCTAGTAAAACCATAATCATGGAGTGAACAAAATCAGCAATTGCACTCTTAAAAGCACAACAGTTAATTGCTAAAATCCCCACAAACATATATAAAAGAAGGGGAAAAATGCAGAACAGTTAACTACTTATTATCTACAAGCACTATATAAGAAGGGAAATCGTTTTGTTATTGAGATATTAAAAAATTATAAATATAAAGACAATTATAACCCTGAAATAAATTAAAATTACAAAAATACCATGATTTCTGCTCAAAACGACGTCGTATTGGGCGTACGGCAGATAACTTATCTGCAGTAACTACAGAAAAAAGTGAACCCATAAAAGAATGAATTCATTTAATCAAATTTACTTTTATATCATTGAATAAATTTTTATTGAATAGTTATGTTACAAAATTTATTGAAAGTTCATGTCACATAAATTATATCTATAAGATTTTACATTAAATATAAATAAAATAAAGTTTTACATTATTTTAAAGTTATTTAATATTTTTTGAACATATAAATTAACATAATATAAAAATATAAAATAGGTAAAAAGTAAATATTATTTGATTATATTTTTATGGGAATTTAGAAATCTGTTTACAAGAATTTTTTTTGTAAATTACTATACAAGTTTTTTTTCCGGTAGTGATATTATCTCGAAAGTTTTATGAGATTGGACATAAATAATTATAATTTAACAATTTAATCAATAAAAAAAATTTTTTATATTATAAATGCCCCTGTTTTTATTATCTTGAAATTTTTTTGAGATTTGACATAAATAATCAAACTAAATAATTATAATTTGACAATTTAATCAATAAAAATCAAATATTTTTATATTATAAAGTTAATGCAGCCCTCCTCCCATTATAATTATAATATCTCATGTTCCATGATATAATTAACTCATGCAACAGAGACAAAATAGTGGGGTCCATCATTTAAATAAAATAAAATAATAGACTCCATTACTTTATTTCTCTTGCATAATTATCTTAAAGAATATGAGATAATTATTTCCCATATTAAAACTAGAGAAAATAGAAAGAACATACCAGAGATAAATGTTCAATTTGGGTTCTGTCCATCTGTTGGGTGTTCTCTTGAGCAATGTTGAGCAAGGTATTCAGCATGTCATTGTTTGTGTCAAAACCTTGAACTTCCCTTTGCTTCAACCGTTCATCAACCAAACGGCTGCTGATGTCAATGATCTTCCCAATGTAGGAACCGTTGCGACTCTTAATGCGCTGAGGGTCAACCTTCCTCAGTGCAGGAAAAAAGTCAGCCAAGTTTGGTTTTCCACCTTCTTCCATTATATTCACAATTAACTTCTTGAACTCTCCAACTGAACCTGCATTCCGAAACAAATCCACAGAGAAAATAGTGTTTGATAATAAATTAATTGCTGTATTGAAAGTTTCTCTTCCAATATCAACTGCTTCACCAATTAAGCTGCTTTGTTGAATATCATGAATGAGTTCTTGCAACTTGTTACGCCTCAGTTCTTGACTTTCATCCAAAGACTTGTTGGAGAATAACTGAGTATTGCATAGTTTCCTTAGGTCTCTCCACAGAGGCGAAACAGGCAAGAATGCAATGCCATACTTTTCGTGGTTGTGAACTGCAGCAGCTTCGGGAACTGCTCTGTTTGACAAGAACTGATCATGGGTTTGAAGAACCTCTTTGGCCATTTCTGGTGAAGAGACAACTATGGTTGTTACTTGTCCTAACTTTAGACTCATTATTGGACCGTAAATATGAGCAAGTTTGGCCAGTGATTGGTGGGGCTTTTTACCCAATGCAAGTAGGTTTCCCAATATTGGAAGAGGTGAAGGTCCTGGTGGGAGCTTGTACGACTTTGCATTTTTGCTTCTTGAATGCAGAGAACGCAAAGCTTGTGCAAGAATGAATGTCAACACAAGGAGAAATAAACAACTTAGGAACTCCATCTCTTGAGACAGTAATGCAGGAAATTAATGAGAGCTAACACATCCTCAAGTGTCTTATATATAGTAAAGAATGAAAGTGATAGATAAATTTCCCTATCTAAATTAATAATTATTCTTATGGGGTGTTTGGTTGAGGAGAATTTTTTTGAATATTAGAGAAATGTAATTGATAGGGAAATGGTCTGAAAGTGGTATGGTAGAAAAAATGTAAAAAAAAGTTGTTTGGTTAGATGAAATATTACCGGGCAAATTAGGTAAGATTTATAAAGTCTATGTTTGGTTGATGATAGAATATTGATGGGTAAATGGTATAAAATTACAACAGTAACCCCATAAAAAAAGTGAAACCTTGGCACTTTATATGAGAGTATGTAAGTCTACTATTGAGTTACACTTTTGCTATTTAGCTAGCTAAATGTAAAATACCACCCTCAAATTGTCTTTCTAAATAGTAACTTTGCCTTGTTTTCTATGAACAAATAAGGAATGCTATGCAAATACAATACCTAAGAAATTTTTGTAAAACCATCTACCAAATATTGCTTTCTTACTTTGTCAATTTGATTTGCATGAGGTAAATTTTAAGAAATCTTCAACCAAACACCACCTTAATCCCTAATTAATATAGGGAAAAGTATTTTTCCATTCAGAGATAAAATTATCTTCAATGAGCTTAAAACAACATCATTTTGAGTTATAAGATTAAAAATTATAAGGATAAAGACTAATATAATCCTGCAATATATATAGAATTACAAAAATAAATTGGTTTTCCGCCCAAAACTCATAACGACGTCATTTTGAAATAACTTATCTTCATTAATTACAGAAATCCTTTGCCCATTAATAAATCATTAATTAAACAATGGTAGTTATGAATACACTAATTTTTAATTATTAATAATTGCTAAAGAATTAATGAGAGTGATCGATGATGTAAACGAGGAATTTTATCATTTTCTGATCCTTCATAAGAAAGATAGTGAGATCACCTTGCACGAAGTGACAGAACTTGAACCTTTTAAAAAATAAAATAAAAATGAGCGATATCACGATATCTCTCTCTATATTTTTTCAATTGAAAGACCGGCACGATTTTTATTTTTATTTTTACAAGGCCTCCTGCTAACAGGGATGGAGTTCGCGTGCAATCTTGGCATTCGAAAAATAATAATAGAGGGTGATGCAGCTAATGCAATTGAGATGCTGCAAGGAATTGCAATAGATTGTAGAGACTCAGCCACAGTAATTGAAATCTGATGGAAATCGACACACAAATTGAAAATAGTAAAGAGAGAGGGAAGATGGATTTAACACAGCTATTTATAGTAGTTTACTCAATGTATGTTACGTTCGGTTATCTTGCACCCACACTAATACGGGACATGGGACATCAGACCCGGTCGGACATGAAAACCGGTGACAAAAAAAAAAACATAATGAATATATTTCGATACGTTAATTTTAAAAAATATTAAATTGTTACATGTTTTAATATTAAATAATATTTTAATTTAACAAAAAAATGAAACTAAACTTAAAATACTCATCAATATTAAAAAAGCATAAGATATCACAATTTTTTGTATTAAACTCAAAGGAGGTGTTTGGTAGGGGAGATATTTTTTTGTTCTCAATCAAAAAAATTTGCCGGAAACACGGTGGAGAAAATTTATAGCCGGATAAGAGAAAAAAAGGTGTTTGGTAGAAAAATTTATTGCTGGGTAATTTTTGATGAATAAAGAGGTGTTAGCTGTGGGCATTATATTTTTTTTTTACCATAGTTTGGATGGTAAAGTTTTAAAATTGAAATTTTTTTTTCATATTTAAAATTGTTATCCATTTTTTAATAAAAAAATTTGCCAACCACTTTTTTATTTCACTCCTACCAAAGATATTGTTTTAAATTATTTTCCTCACCCCACTCTATGATATTTTGTTACGTTAATTTAAATGCTATATTAAATTACTACATGTTTTGATATTAAATAATATTTTTTTTTTCCCTCTTAAAATACCAAACACCCCCAAAGTGTTAATTGTAATCTAACGAGTTGAATAGTTGGAATTAAAAACGCAACGGAGATTACAAAAAAGAAAAACGCAACGCAACCTTTGAACTCTTTTTTGAGTCTCTGCAATGCTTGTTGGAGTGTCGATGTATCATAAACATCCAACTTATCTATATTATATTTATCTTAGTGCCACTCATTATAAGTCATTTGATTTGCAAGGAAATATAAAAAGATTTAAAAAATTCTACCGGTAATTATTCATGGATCCAAATCTAAACTACTAAGAAATTTTTTATGCCTATAGTAATACCATGCCTCTACAAGCTTTCTAGTGACCTCACCAACAACATCTTTCATTAGTATGCAAAGTAAGAGTTAGACCCAATATTCAAAATCAAGGGATGGAAGCAAAGGCCGTGGGATGTCATTGCCTCGCTGGTGCCGCGTGAAGTGAATAAATGTGCTCATTGGCTGGCTGAGTTTGCTACACATCTAGAACCTGGTTTGCATCGTCTTTGATAGGCCACATGGTGTGACGAAACTCATCTTAGATGATCGAATTCATGTTTCTCTTGATCGTTAGTCCTGTTCTGTTTTTCTTTGAGTGTTAGCACTCCACATGTAATAAAAAAATTAAAAAAAAAATCAAATCAACTTAGAATAGTCAACGTGCCGAAGAAGGTTGATTTAGTCTTTAGATGTGGTTGTTAATTATTAGTTATTTGTCAACGGAAAACACTAGGAGGAAATGAGGAATACACAACTTAGAACTCCGTCTTTGGGGATTGGGACAATGCGAGCGACTGAGGCGAGAGATTACAGATGAACAAATGGCTTGTATAGGTGTGATTGGGAAGAAAAATGCAATTTTTTTTTTAAAAATATTATTAAAATAATATAACTTAAATATATAGAGTTTTTTTTTTTCATATATGCTTCGTAAATGTAATATATGTCTGATCAGTCCAATATTATTGGCCTGATGACACACGATTGATAATAAAAAATATAAATGAGTTGAAAAAGAAGATGCTCTGTGACAATGGTACTAGAAAGAAATTCCATTATGTAATCCAAAAAGAAAAGAAAAGAAAGAAATTCGATTTGTATTGATGAGAAATATCTTAAGTGGTGTTTGGTTCGGGACATTAGCAAATTCAGTTATCCTCATTTGGTAGAAGAGATGAGAGTCTGTTTGGATCCTTTTATTTTTAAGCTAGAAGCTATTTATAAGCTAAAGTTAAAAAAAAAAAAGAGTTTAAAAAAAAGTTAAAAGCTGATTGAAAATTACATAAAAGTTTTAGCTTAAAAATTACTTAAAAACACATATTTCAAAAAATTTATCTCTCTATATCTTTATCACTTTTCATTTAAAAAAAGTACACAATTCAAGAAAAATAGATAAGAGCTTAAAAAAGCTCCTCATAGGTAGCTTTTAGTTTTCAACTTTTTTCTTCATTATAATTTATTTTTTTTCGTTATAAGAGTTTTTTCCGGAACCAATTTGACCAAACAAGCACCAAAAATTTACTTATCAAATGCTTTTTCCTATGCATTGACAATTGTATGTAAAAAAGCAACATATTTATTGTGCAAGAATGCAACTTCCAACGTGCTATTTGGGAGAAAACTGGGTAAATGGCAAAAAGTAATGTATGCACAGTGTAATTTGCAACTTCCAATGTGCTTTTTCCCAGTAATATTTTATTAAACCAGACAACTTTTTTTAATTTTTTTTACCAAACTTACTTTCTTACCCTTTTGCTAATAGTTACATTTTTCCGATAAACAATATATCTCCTCAGTCAAACATCCCCTTATTGAAAAGACATGGTCATTTTAGTGTGGTATTTATAGTGCAATGGTTACTTCGGATGGCAATGTCTATTTTTATTGGAGGTGTGAGGATGGCTAGTTTTTGCTTGTCAGACCATGTCGCAGGTAATGATGCAAAGGTTTCCGTAACGACCCAGCTTTGCGGCAAGCAAAATGCTATCTTGTGCTTATTGGCTATTGTGAAGTAGCTGATCTCACCTGTGTTCAAGCCGTTATTTAAAATGTGTACGGGATTCTTTCTTAGCGCGTTTTCCCTTTTGTTTAAGCAATTTTTAATGGGTTTTATATTTCTCATGTTAATTGAGAATTGAAATATCAGGTTGTAGAGATAAAAAACATGTGGGACCCATATGTTAGTAAAGAGTATACGTAGGACTCCATATCAGTACGAAAATCAAAGGATGTGTAGGAAAATTTAAATTATCATATTAAATAAGAAATATAAAACCCATTTATAATAGCCCTTCTTGATTTGGGCTTTTAGTCTTGGACTTTTAAGAAGGATCCAGATCAGTGTCATTCTTACATAAGTGACGTATAAATAAAAGTGGGGCAGATTATATTTACAAACTTTTTTATTTATAAACTCTTACAAATTACATTATGTTCTCTCGAAAGAATACTAATTACACCATATTTTCCCGAGAAAACATAGTGTAATTTGTTAACAAATTTCAAAAAAAAAATTATAAATGGATCCTTCCCCATAAAAGTGATCAAATCATATTACTTCGGTAGATAATTTTCAAAATTACACTATTCTCAATTTTTTAACTGTAATACTTAGAATTAATGCAACTTTTCAACAATTATAGCCTATATACTGATATGTTTTATTTTTATCACATTCCCTTTTATAGATTGAAACTGTACTTCTAGATCCATTCCATGTCAACCTTATACATGAAAGCCATGGCCAGCACAATTGAATACTGGTTCAAATGCTTATTGTATTATTTTTTTTCGTGAGCAATGCTTATTGTATTTTATTGTAACATTAGGTTATCTTTTTATTGATGAGCCGGACGACATTTCATAACAATTATGATTAAACAATATTGGAATTGAGTTTAAAATACCATGTTTTATTTTAGTTTAAAATATTAAGACATTGAGTTTATATAGGTGATTGCACTTATCTATTCTTACAAATATAATTGTAACTGTAATAATCTTGATCAAATTAAGCTTTGTGTGACAGTTTTTAATGGAATGTCGGACTCATCAACGCTAGTGTTAAAGCATAATATAAAATCATCAAAAAGGTTCTCACTAAATACCTTAAGATTTTGGTTGAAGTGATTCTTTACATGGTATCAAACCTTTCGTGACCATGAGGTTACGAGATCGATCCTCACCACCCCACTTGTGAAATTAAATGAATATAAAGTAAACCAAATAAGAAGAAGAGAGAAGCGCAAAGCTGGACTTCATATTCAAGAATGAGAAAATGAATCGAAAGATTAAAGTTGCAGCTACTACACATATTTATAGTGAAGGCTCATACAAGAGCTAAATGGCTACAGCTATCAAAAATGATTATGGTAAAGGCTACAACTAACAAAATAATAGACTTACAACAAATCAGATAACAGAAAGAAAAAAAAAACTGATTACAAATAAGTTGATGACTTAAAATAAATATAGGTATAATACCGGCCTCCTCAAGTTGGTGGGTGATCTGCTTCCGGTATATATAGTTTTCTAATTTAAAAAGAGCAAAGATTTAATCTACTTTGAGGTAAAAAGGTTTACATGTGTCATAAAGTTGATAAACCATGCTTAGATCTCTTTTTACTGAATATTTTGTATTTTTGTAGTTGAAAGTACAAGAAAAGAGCCCAATTCATAAGCACAGGAGAAAGCCAAGGATAAATTTTCAGCGCTACTAGCGCTAAACTTGTGCTAATGGGGCCAGAGGGTTTTCATTCACGGTAATGTCGCGCTACTAACGCGAGTTTAGCGCTACATTTAGATTCCCCTGTTGTTTCCTCTGCACTGGTAGCACGAAAATGGCTCTATAAGCGCCAGTAGCACGTGATTGTTTTAAATGAAATTGAATTTTACTTAAAGAAGAATCCTTTGGCCAAGATTGTGGGAAGATTTTGTCGAGATTATAAATAGAGTAATATGAAACCCTTATTTGGATCTTTGGCCGGAGAGTTTTTGAGAGATCAAGAAATTGAGAGAGATCTTGGAGACTTATGCTGGAGATTAAGATTTTAGAGAAATTGAAGATTGAAGACATTTGATTCTTCTTCTTCTTCCGCTTCTACATGACTTCATCTATTTTCTTTTACTTCTTTGTTTTGTTAAAGCCTAGCTATGTCTGGCTAGTTTTCTTTTGTAGTTAGGAATATGGATCCGACGTGAATTTTGTTTTTGGTTTAATTGGTTTCTTTAATATATTATCTTAGTTTAAAAGTGTTTTAGCTTGAGTGAATTGCTATACCCTGAACTGATCACTCTTATAGGGATTTGAGGGTTAGACTCACAATAGGCATATTGGGGTTTTTAATCCAGACAAGGGTAAAATATAAATTCTTATATGATTTACACATAGGCTTACTTGAATTATAGACTTAATAATTTGTCAAGTTTAATGTTTAACCTGAAAAAGATCACTAACACATTAGGATTCTAATTGGGTTAAGGGGTTAAAGTCACTAAGTATAAGAATTTAACTAACAATTAATTAGAAGACGATTTGTCAGAGATATCTAAGATAGTTGTTATTGAAATTAAATTAAGCCACTTTAGGAGGATTGGAGGTGATATAATTCCTAATTGTAGTCTTCGTCCTTGATTTTTAAAACTTATTTTTCAATTCTTGCATTCTTGCGTGTTCTTGATTTTCATTGCAAATACTTTTAATTATTTTTATTTTAATTCAGAAATTATTCTTTACAACCAAATGATTTGTTCAAATTAAAGGGAATAGTTAGGTAATATTTGGTGCATTAATCCTCATAGTACGATATACTACTCATATTTTTTAAAAAATATGAGTAGATGTATTAAAAAATATGGTGCATTAATCCTCATTTTCATTATAAATACGGACGTAGGTTATTTGGTTAATGTATCGACGAGTGAGAGTTAAAAACTTCTCTTCTTAATTTTTGTTTATGATCATCTAGTGAAAATTGTCAGGTGTATTTAGATTGAGGTTTGAGTGTTTGGGGGTATTTCCACCTTTCGTATTCTCTGTCATTTTTTTTTTTCAAGTATCCTCCAACCGACAGCTGAAAAGAGTAATCCTTTCAAGCGGGAGATCACATTAAGTGGTATTCTATGTCATTTTAGTGGATATTTTTTATTTGTTTTCATCTGTGTAATAGCTGCCTTAAATAAATTTATTTTTTAGAAAAAACATCGTTATGTTAATATAACATTTTAAGCAGTGGCGGACCCATAAATTAACATGACGAGGAGGCGAAAACAAAAAAATATTATATATTATAAATAAAAATACTTACTATAAATCGAATATGATTTTTAACAATATATTTTGAATGAAGTTACTCTATTATAAAATGTATCGAGACTTTATTGCCTTAATATATATTATATTTTTATCAATTCATATTCGGCTTTATATCACGTAGATCTAAATGGTTTTATTTTTTAATAAGAGAAAATGGTAATATTTTTAATTTTTTGTCTTATTTTACACAGTTAAATTTTTTAATTTGAACCATTCAACCAGTTTCTGTCGAAGTGTTTCTACTTATATATCTTATTTAATCATTTATCAATTATTAATTATTGTTTTAATTGTTTGGTTTATGTTTTCAAAATCTTTTTTTATCCATGTGACTTCTCATTTACCTTAGAGCAAAGCACCGTGAACTTCTCTAATTACTATTGTCCATGCACTCGTTAGCAATTTCTATAGTGCACATTACTTGTGCTTATCCTATACTCAATAATTCAACCAGACATCCATATATAAAAAAATTTCTCAGAATTTTAGAGAGGGGCGGGGTTATCCCTGACCCATGTCGGTCCGCCACTGATTTTAAGCTTATAATCGTGCATGCAATTCTTTGGAAGATGTATAAAAGCCCTACAAACCTAGGTGGCATGTCCTTCTACCAATGCATGTTTTCTTCACAATTTTAATTTAATAATTATAAATCAGGACGTTAACTTGTAACTATAACTGCTATAACATATAATCATTAAGTTCTATGATATCTTTCAACGGAATCTATGAATGTAAGCATGATCCATTTACAAAGATTATCCACCCAGTCCTTATTTTATTTTTTATTAAACTGGGAAAAAAATCAAATAATAATCATGAAAATTATAATTAACAAGTTTAGAATTTTTTTTTATATATTTTTATATCTAATATTTATTTTTAAATTTGTTATCCGTATTATTTTAAAGAGAGATGTAAAGAAAAAATATATATGGCATGACAAAAGAAAAAGATAATTTAAGGACGATAAAAAAAACTTTAAATTTAAAATTTAGGAGGTGCATCTTACCAAAAAAAAAAAAAAAATTTAGGAGGTGCAATTTACGAGAAAAGTTTTTTTATCCTAGATTTAGGGGTATAAACGAGTTAAGTCGACCTATAGGGTTTACGTCATAGCCTATATCAAATTAGATTTGACCTATTACAAATATTAAAATAGAACATTCCTAGGTTTTTTAAAAAATCTATTTAGAAAATAGGCTATAGATTTTTTTGTACTTATCGGGCCTATATATAAGCCAACAGATCGGTCTATATCATATTATTTATTTTAAATAAAATAAATAGCATTATTATTTTAATAATTTTGAATATAAAAATATTATTTTATTTATTCTTTTAATTGTTGAATGTTTAATGGGTTTAGTGTTTGTCATTTTTAATGAAACTACGTCGTTTTGGTGTGTTTTGTCATTTTTTCAAATTTATAAAATTAGAAATAAAAAGGAAATGGAGGAGAGAGAATATAAAACTACACCAAAATGATGCAGTTTCATTAAAAATGACACAAAGTTGTGTCATTTAAAATGACAAACATTTTCCCCATGTTGAATATGTTTAAACATGCTAACAGGCCGATCTTTTATTTTTTAAATATAGATCAGGCCAGACTTATAATTTGGGGTCTATATAAACTAATAATATTTTTTATACAAATATTTTTTAAGTCAAAACCTAAGCTAACCTAACATATTTACACCCCTAACTAGAGCACAAAAATACAGGGTTACCTTTTGAAAAAATAAATATTGAACACAAAATGGAAATATAAATAAAAGAAAAGAATAAAATGAAAACTTTTGTGTGAAAATACAAAAGGAACCGTGCTCTAGAAACACAAAAACTTTTCCTGCAATTTATGAGAAGATTTTCTGTACAACAACCAACAGGTGTACTTACACTCTAATTAATTGAGGAAAATTCTTGAGGCGCGGAGGAAAATTTAAATAAAAATAGAAAAAATATTTATTATTTTAAATAATATAAAGTTATGTGATTTTTAATAAAATTATATCATTTTGATATATTTTTATATTTTTTATAAAATTTGGAAGAAAAATAAATCGGAGGGGAGAGATTATGAAAATATATCAAAATGACATGATTTTATTAAAAATAATATAATTTTATATTATTTAAATTGATGAATATTTTTTTCATAATAATTTTAGGGTTTTATAATTCTCATTTAACATAAGAATTAAAATTTTTCTACACACTCTTCGATTTCCTTATTGAATGAGTCCTATATACAATTTTTTCTAATACATGAGTCCCACATGTTTTTTACCTCTATAACATGAGATTTCAATTCTCCTTCAACATGAGAATTATAAAACCCATGATTTTATGTTATAATTTTTATAAAAAAGAGAGTAAAAACTTGGTTCTGTAACTAGAAGCCCAGTTTGGAATGAATAAGCCCACACAAAAGAGGGAAAAAAATTAAAATGAAAGGAGAGAATTGGGTTTGGGACTTTGGGTTGTTGAAAATCATTGATCCCATATACTGTACACGTTGTAACAGTAACACGCATATTTCACAATACTCAGCATCGTCTTCAATTCAACAGTCAAAATCTGTGAAGTTTCTGGTTTGTGCCCTATCCGTGTTTATCTCGGACCTTGTTCAATTTTCCCAATTATCTTAAGAATCACAAAATCTGCACTCTAATTACTTCTTTTCAATTTCTCTTGTTCTTTCTTTCCTTTTTGATCCCTTGAAGAATCAAACTAATTATTCTGGCATATGATTACGTTGTAGGTTTTGAAGCAATAGTCCCGAATCCGATCTTTACTGTGTTTGGATCTCTATATGTGACTGTAAGTTATAGTGTCATCTCTCCTTTAATCACTGCAACTCCTTTATCAGTTTTTAATTTTCATTTCAAACTGCAACTGTATTAAGTTTATGGGTTTTATAAGAGTTATGTTGTAGGAAAATTGTTTGTGTTATGTTATAAGTTGCTGGAAATTTTGTTTTTTTTTTGCTGCGGGCCCCACAAAATGTTGTGAGTGTAGGAAATTTTTTCTGGTCATGTTACATTATAGATGATAAACCCTAAGTTGAACAGGTTAGGCTTCATGGAAAGGGATTTTGGGGATCATTGAAGAAGATAGTGAATTTATGGTTTCATTTCAACTGTTAGTTCAGTTATAGTTTGTTATTTTTTAGGATTCTACTACTTGTTTTGTCCTCATAAAAACCAATTACTTTTGGGTTTACATTACCCTGCTTGATAGGAATTAATTATAATATCTGGTTGAAATAGAAAAGAGGGGAAAATCCCATTGAAGATTTGAGCCAAAATTTCCAAATGTTTATTTACTTTCTTCTTCATCTTTTGCTTCCTTATTTATAATATTTCCATATATGTGAAGAATCTGAGAGTTCTGTTTAATATGCAGTATTTGCAAGTATTCAATGGCCTTTGTCGTTTTCGTAGAGTAAATGGAAGGGGTAGTTATTGCCCCATTTTTCCAAGTATATCAGATATTTGCTGGGGATTAAGTTAAAAGTACTCAATGGTAAACCCAAAAGTGTCTAGTCGGCCAAAAATATGCTACAGGCCTATACGACCTTCTGACCTTGACATTTTGGAACATATCCATGGCAAACTATTCCCCATCAGGTGAGATCATGGTGCTGTTTCACTGCTTTAAGTATGAGCCTTTGAAATTGTGTTTACTTAAAAATCTTGTCAATTTTCAGGTATGAATCTGCTTTTTTCCAGGATGTGGTAAATGGACATGGCATTGTGTCATGGGGAGCTGTGGATTCTAATCGGCCTGATGGCCAAAGCGATGAACTCATTGGATTTGTAACAGCACGGATTGTTCTTGCAAAAGAAAGTGAGGTTGGTCGCTTTTATGTATGCCTTTTGTGTGGTTACTTCAATCTTTTTTATGAAAAACTCTTGTGTATCACTGCTATAAGTATAAATTGAGATGGAAAGGGAGACTGTGATCTGTTGTTTGATCTTCTACTACTCTGTGGTAAGACATCTTTCATGTGGCAAGTGCTGTTATTTAATGCTTGGATGATTTAGTTGGTCGCTTTAAAGGGGATATGTTATGTAGCAAGTTGTTGTTGAAAAATTTATCCAAGATGCATTGAATCAATCTTCTTAATACATTCCATGGTTACACACCAAGACAAACGTGATGAAAAGTTTTGTCTGTAATATCTGTGTCTGATTTAAACAATCATTTTGATCCCAATATAACCAAGACAAACTTGATGTAATACAATATTCCTTAATGTTCACTGTCTGATTGGGTGGCTTGATTATTTTGTTAGTCTATTATGTTAGCTGTTGCATAACGGCCGAGTAAAATTAAGTTTGCAAGAAATATATACAAATTGTCCATTGAAAAGGCCCTTTTAAAAGTACAGATATTTGAAAGCTTATATTTTTACTGATAATTTTGAATATTATTCTTGTAGATAATGGATATGCTTGGTTATGACTCCTCCAAATCAGATCAAACTTTAGTTTACATTCTGACGCTGGGAGTAGTGGAAGCATATAGAAATCATGGAATAGGTAGCACTTTTTTTCTCACTTCAATATTGTTAAAGTTTCTGTAATATAATTGGTAGCCTAATTTGTGCCTCATCTGCAGCTTCTTCTCTGATTAGGGAAGTCATAAAATATGCTGTGAGTATTCCAACCTGCCGAGCTGTTTACTTGCATGTAATTTCTTACAATAAGCCAGCAATCTATTTGTACAAGAGAATGTCTTTCAAGTGCGTAAGAAGGCTGCAGGGATTTTATTTAATCAACGGCCAACATTATGATTCATACTTATTCCTGTACTATGTTAATGGGGGACGATCTCCTTGCTCACCATTGTAAGTACAAAATACCTTTTATGCCTTGATTTGTTCAGACTGGTATTACATGTTTTAAACGAACCTTTTGTTATCGATAATGTAAAAGTTATTGCACCATTACTCTTGAATTGGACCTCTGTTTCTAAACCTTTTTGGCTTAAATCGATTAAGGTGAACCAATAGGGGTCTCCTGTATCTCTATTGATATATACATGTTTTGACTCAATATGTGAAAGACATTTTGTTTCTGTGGTAAATTGTTTTGAATCGTATTATATCATAAGGTACATAAACTCAAGCTTAATAGTCTTAATTTGATGGTCAACTGACCATTGGTATTTTAAAATCATTGCCTCTGAAGGCCATAAAAGGAAAGCCATGGTGGCTGATATCAAGATCTGTATTAGGAGTTAGCTGTTAATAACTTTCTACATAGAAGTTGGATAGCTACCTTTATATTCACGACACTGCCCCATATCTATTCTTGTATATTTTGTAATGCAACTTTCATAGTGATTATTGATTGATGTTCAAAGTTAAAAGTTTAATAAAATGATGTAGTATATACTGCCCCTTCTAACTTCTTTTTGGTTTCCAAATTGGATGGCCTTTAATATTATTCAATATTCATCGTATATGTATGCCACTTGTATATCTTTTTGCAGTTTCTTTTATCCATAAGTAAATCATATCAAAATTTATAATTTCCATTTCACATTTCAGAGAGCTTCTCACTGCAATAGTAAGCTACTTGAGGAGCGGAATTAAGTCGGTGGCCGGAAGGCTGTGCAAGAGTGAAGACAGAAAGATCTCAAGGTGGGCAAAATGTAAAGAAAGCCATTCTCTTGTATCAGCGACACACAACAAGAGAAACCTGGCAGTCGAGTGTACTGGATACGAGTGTGTTTAATTTTTTATTTTATTTTTAAATGTTTCCCATTTCCTGTATCATCCAACCCCACTCTTGATTCCTCCTAGAAAGGTTATATTGAAACAAAAAATAATACTTACTGTAACTAACATGCCCTAATAAACGTACACATTTCCTGTTAGAAGGTAATAGTGTTTGTGCAAGCAATGACACTTGTGATTCGGTTGATCATTGTTGCAATTTTCTAAGGTAGCTGGCAGGCAGGCACCTCAATATTTGTAATTAGCCCAAATAATGGAAGCAGAAATGAAATCTCAAAGATGGAAGGGAATTCTAATTTATAACGATTCAAAATCTCAAACAAATCAGCTTACAGCTTCAGACCCGGGCTACCTTTTATATTTGGTATCTAAAGCCCCTATGTCTAACTCTAAAACCAGTCAACCAGATGTAACTATATGAAGTTACTTATCACGTTTTGGAGTCAGTAACTCCAATACAACTATAGCTTGATCCTATACGGCATGTGCATCTCTACTCTATGGTGTATGCTTTGGTGAGTTATTTGAGAAATCAGAAACCTCCATCACCAATGGGTAAGCGTCTGTTTTGGGATCATATTGCTGAAACACTATAACTGATGCAGAAGTGGAGAACTCCGAAGAAGCCAAGTAACTTCCAACAGGACCAAGCTCTGGGCAATCACTTCTGTCTACCAAAGGTGCTACTGGTGGCATTCTACCTACCAAAATCAGATTGCTCTTATTCCGTTCCCTCAATACAGTTACAAGATCTTCTTTGCTTTCCACCAACCTTTCCTCATATACTATAGACCCTTCGCTCTTGCTGCATACAGTTAAGAACTCAGACCAAAATTTGTCATCCTCTTGTTTATCTTCATCGTGGTTAGTGCCATCAGCCACTTTTATTACCTTCCTGTCCTTGTTGGCTGTTACACCAACCAATTTGGCACCAAAGGCCAATGTCTTCCCAGGTGAAGCTACAAACTTAGTAACAGTGAGCAAAATCCCAGGGTGCTCAGCCATTCTCATACCATAGGCAAGTGCTTCACGGTCATCACGTCCTCCAAAGAAGGCTACAGCAACGTTGTAGGAGACATCACTAGCTTGTACCTGGCTTGTCCCTCCAAGGCCACGATCAACCAAAATTCCTATAGAGCAAGGAGCATGGCTAAGAACAAGGCCATTCATTAAATGGAATGAGCTTCCCAGTGACTCCATAGTCCCATCAATACGTTGGTGTTTGTGGAATGGGAGGAGAATCATTGCTACTCGCTTTTGGTGTGCACTAGTGCAAATGTCCTCATGAATGTTGTTGAGAGGAGAGATGGCTGTCATGGGACGAACATTGACACTACTTAGCTGCCCATAAGTCTGAAATGCAATGACCATTTGATCTTTGTCGTCATGTATTTTGTTCCAAAAGGGCATGCCATTTTTACGTGCCTTATGAACCATTGTGATAGCTGAAGGTCTCTCTGAGAGTTCCATCAAGTGCATGGCATATATGCATAACTTTCCTCGCTTTCTGGTTCCCCTTGAAGACTCTATAAGATTGATTAAGGTAGGAATGTTGCGAGTACTGTGGAAGCAAGCCAGCACCCGAAGCTCTGTGTCAGGATCTTTGCGCTGAATCGTTTTGTGCATGTAAGGTGATCCCCTGCGAGCTGGTTTATAAACTGCCATCACTATTGGTGTGGTGATGAAAGTAGTCAACAATGCCATTAGAACACAAATTGCAAATGCCTGGTCGTTCAGTACCTGTTCATTTTGCAAGCAATATGAATTTATGATTGATTAATTTCAAACTGAATTAATTAATTGCTTTCGGCTTGACTCAGCGGTAAGCTTGCTTGCCGTGGTGTGTCAGGTCGCGGGTTCGAATCAGTCTCTCTGCAAAAAGCAGGGGAAAGACTGCCCAGATTATTCCCTTCCCCAGACACTCTCGAAGTGAGTATTTGAACTGGGTCGGCCTTTCGGCCCTTTATATGTACAAGATTTTATGAGTAGAAGATACCTTGCGATCCTTGCCAATGTTGAGAACAATGAGCTCCACCAAGCCTTTGGTGTTCATGAGAAATCCAAGGGTGAGTGCCTCTCTAAATGGCAACTTACATAACATTGACACAGTTAATGTGCCAATGATCTTTCCAAAGCAAGCAGTGAATATAACAAGGACTAGTAAAGCCCAAGAAAGTGCTCCACTTATGGTTGCCACATTAGTCTTCAAACCACTGGACACAAAATAGAGTGGCAAGAAAAGACCCATTACAAGGTCCTCTATCTTCTCAGTCAACACCCCAGCTAAGGGACCATCTTTGGGCATAATAACGCCAACTACAAAAGCCCCAAAGAGTGCGTGAATGCCAATAGTATCAGTGATAAAACTGCAAGCCAAGACTAGTGTCAAGATGAAGCATATATATATCTCCTTCACTGGTTCACCCTCAGGGGAACGCTTAGCCATTACTGTAAGCAAGGGTTTTATGGCAAAGATAGCAAAGAGGATAAAACCAGCACCACAAAGCAAAACCCATAAAGAAACTAGTGGGGATGTGTCAGAGCCAGAGAGAGCAATTGCAAGAGCAAGTAGTATCCATGCTGCAACATCATTAACAGCAGCAGCTGACATTGCTATGCGACCAACATCAGTTGTGAGGAGTTTGAGCTCAGCTAGGATACGAGCAAGGACAGGAAATGCAGTGATTGAGAGAGCAACACCCATGAAGACAAGGAACGAGGCTGGATCAACACCTTTGGATATGGTGGCTCTGAGTGCAAATGATGTGCCAATGCCAAGTACAAAAGGGACTGTGATTCCAGCAAGGGCAATGCATAAGGCCTTATGACCAGTTCTCCTTATAGAACGCATGTCAAGCTCAAGACCAACTAGAAACAAGAAAAATAGAAGGCCAACATTGGCAATTGTCTCAAGGACGGTTAAGCTTTTCTTGGGGAAAAATGTGTTTAGAAATTTCTCGCTCCTCCCAATTGCAGATGGTCCTAGTAGTATTCCTCCCTGCATTTATTTTTTCAATGCAAAATGCATCCAACCCCACATTAAATTTGTGCATGAATTAGAATTAAAAAAAAAAAGAGTTTAAATGGCCATGATCATGATTTGTGGATTTTGAGTTTAACGCATGTGAGTGATGCAGAAAAAGAGAGCGAGAGAGAATAGACAAACGATTTATCCTGGTTCACTCAACTTAGGCTACATCCGCTTGTCTGTGCTATATTCACTTCACCGCCACTCGTTACAAGTCACTCAGTTTACAAGGCAAATATAAATAGGATTAGAAAACCCTAACCGCAGCTATTCATGGGCCCAAGCTCAAACTGCTAAGAAAATTACAATAAATCAGAGGCTCGCAACAGTGCCTAGCCTTTACGGGCTTGGGGGCGCTGTCCTCTGGACCCCCGCCAGGGCGGCTCCCCCGGACCCCGCCCGCTCACCTGGGAGCGGGACCCCAGTTGCCTTTTTGCTGACTCCGACAACTAGAGCCATCATCAATATGCGAAGTATGAGCCATACCCAACAAAAACAACAAAAACAATCAAGGTGGCATTTATTCATTAAAAATAATAAAAATCAAATAAAGCAAAGAAGGTTCCATGGAAAGGTTATATTTACAAATTTTTTGTTTAGAAACTCTTACAAACTACACTATGTCTGACCGGTCATGCACTAATCAAGAATCAAGAGTGTATGACCAGTCATACTTAGTGTAATTTATAAAAAAAGTTTATAAACATATCCTTCATGGGGGGATCTAACTCTAATTCTCATTCTCATGTCTTATCAATAAGATAAAGAAAACTTACAATAACCTCTGCAATGACTCTGGGTTGTCTGAGAGGCGTCAAAATGAATGCAAGGAATCTGGTAAATGCAACCACCAAACATATCTGAACGATCAATAAGGGTAGTGCATAATCCAGCGGGTTTTCATGTTGGAATGCCCCGTTGGACGTAGCCTTCATTGGTGATGGACATGTTAAATCGTGAGTCGCCATTTCAATTGATTCAGACTAGGAAAAGGACCAAGTTTCATGTAACACAGAGTTATAATGAAGTGAAAGGAAAATACAATATATGTCAGAGATAGAAGAAAAGACTTACAAGAAAGGAAAGGAAATAGACTTGGTAATAAAGGTAAGTGAGGCACATAAGTAAGAGAAGGCATGACCAAATTGGTTTGTGATGAAGTTGATTTGTGTACACACACAAGCGCAAATTCTGCTAAATGGGAAATTAGTGAATGACAGAAGGCAATGAAGCTTAGAGTTTGCTCCTGTTCTATATATAGAATATTGTTACTCGAGTGTTTGTGACACCAGGACCATTGCGTCCTTTCTGCTCATGGGAAATATTCGTTCCGTTCATTTTGTCTTTGGGAAATCCGAAAGGTGGGTTTGATTCATAAACATTGAAAACACAAGCATTTAAGTAGGGTGGTATTGACTTATACGTCTAAAATTAAGTTTGGAATTTTATGGAAGCTCGTGAAATAGAAATGATTTATGTAGTACTGATACCGACACGTGACACGATATGACACGTTAATTCTAAAAAATGCTAGATTTTGATATGTTGGGACACGTTTTGATATTAAATAATATTTTTAATATATTATATATATATAAATATATAGACAATAAGGTGTTGTAACCAGTGTTCACAAGCTCGGACCAGCATGGTCGGATTGATTTGGGAACTAGTAAATCAGTCATATAACCGGTTCGAGTAAAGCAGTGGATCGGCCAAGCAATAAAATTGGTGCAAACCAGTGAAACCCGACCAATTTTGATGAAAATCGATGACCCGACCTGGTTCATAAAAAAATGCTTATAAATTTAAGAAGACAATTTACGACAATTATTTTTAAATTTAAGAAGCTTATAAAATAAGATAATTATAATTAACAAGATAAATTAATTAATCGTCAAGATTTTATCTGAATTTTACTCGTGGTTGATGTTAAATGTTTGAAGACGGGTCAAGTATTGTGTGTTTCTTTGTTTGTTGGACAATATTATGTGATTTATTATTATTATTATTATTTTATTTATTTTGGAAGAAGACTTATTATTTTTTATTAGAATATTTGGAACATGTAAATTTTTTACAAGTATTTTAGTATGTTTATAATTTTTTAATATAAATTATAAAATTGCATATACTTACCAAGTCATACGGTTCGACCAATGACTTAGGGTGTGCATGACAACCATTCAGTTCCATGACACTATTTGAAAAGAAACAATTCTTTTCTATTTTTGTGCCTTGGAACAGTTTCTGAGAAAAAAATAAATATATTTGATAACACGTTCTATTTTTATTCTGAGAATGAGAATTGTGTTTGATAACACAACAAATATAATAAAAAATAATTCCTATTAAGCACAATTTTTTTTTAGATCATCACTTTCCTTTTCATATGGTGTGGTGGTGGTGGCAGCGACGATGGTGGGTGGTGGCAGCAATGGTGGTGGTGGCAGCAATGGTGGTGGTGGTAGTGACAGCAATGGCTGGGGCGATAGAGGTGGTAATAGTGTTGGTGGTGGTGGTGGTGGTAGTTGGTGATGGTGATATGATGATAGTGGTGGTTAGTGACGGTGGTGGAAGTGGTGGCGTCATGGTGGTGACAGCAGTGGCTACGATAATAGTGGTGGTGGTGGTGACGGGTGGAGGTTGTGGTGGCAATGGATGAAGGTGGTGGCGATTACATCTTCGAGGTTGTGGTGGTGGTGGTGATGATGATGGCAGTGGCATCATCGTGGTGGTGGTGGTTGTGGTGACGATGACATTGGTGGTACAACGACAACGACGATGATGGTGGTAACAATGACATTGGTGGTACAACGACGGCGGCGATGATGATGGTGGTGTTGATAATGATAGTGGTGAAGAGTGATTGAGAAAAATAAGTTTCTCATTTTGTGCATGAGAACAAAGAAGCAGACGTTTTTTTATTCATTTTTTTGTTTCCCAGCATAAAATTTAAATCGGTTCATCCCGGGAACAAAAAAATAAATTGGTTTTAGCAAACGAGTTTTCTATTCATTTCTATTCCTAGGAACAAAAATTAAAAAGAAAATGATTTCGAAAAGGTTGTCATGCACACCCTTACTGATTCAATCAATGATTTTTTGACCCAATAACTCAATTGGATCAAAGACCAGATCGAGTTTAATATCATTGATTCTAACAACATAAGAATACAACATGTATAAAATAACAAATACAATGACTCACAGGATTGTATATCAATCTTCAAGCAATCTACTTCAATATTATGATAGATATTTTTGAATGTGTCCTGTTTAATTTTTAAGATAAGAGTAAACAAGAAAGAAGATTATTGTTGAAGTGATCGATGGATCAAATATTAGAAATATGAGATTAATATTTCTTATATTATAGGAGATAAATTTATTTTTTTACACATACATAAAAATATATTGTATTTATATTTTTTTCTCTCTTTTCTCTTCATATGATCCCACATAAGTCCTATACATTTTTATGTATATAGGAAATAAAATTATCTACTATAATATTAGAAACATTAATTCCTATAAATATATATAGTAAAGTAACACATTTTCAAGTGATATCTTTTCTTCAAAAGTGACACCTCTTAGAGATTATGATGAGTGGACTTTTGATCAATAAATAATTAACATAGATCATATCAGTGGCGGAGCCAGAGCCAGTGCCAAAATATCTAGCTGGTGTCACGGTTATGTAGCCACGACTAAACGTGGCTAATTTTTAAGAAACTTGAAACATGATTTGCTACGTTTCAAGCGTAGCTAAATAAATGTGGCTAAATTAATTAGTGCCAAGGCACCGACGTAACTCCACCACTGGATCATATATTCAAAATATCATTTAAACTAATAAGGCCCAAATAAACTAACAAATTGAACAAATACTTTTGTTATTTATTTATAATTTCTTATTTCAAAAATAAAATTTGTAATTTGAGATTATTCTTAATCATAATTTTTTCTTTAAATTATCTTACTCAAAATTAGATTAAGAATAACTTCTTAGTGTATTTGGTTTTACTAGATTTACATATAAATCATCGCAATATGAACATTTGGCGCATTTTTTTATAATTATATAATATTATTTTACTTGTTTAAAGAATATAAATATTGACTTAAAAAAATTCTAAATTTATTGCAAAAACTGCCTGCTAAAGAATTATGACTGGATTATTGCACGTAATTATCTTACCTTGTTGGCCTGTGGTGGGATTTGTCGTAGTTACCCTATTGGTAGAGGGGGACATATGTTGAAATGAATTGAATTTTTTTGAAGAAATAAACCGAATTGATTTAAATTAATTACGCTCAAAAAACCATTTTTTTTATCACAAACCAATTTGATAAGGTTCGAAAATGATTCGATTCTGTTTGAAAACGGTTTGATGGTTCGAAACCGTTGAACCTGTTCTGAACTAGAATTGGTTTTGGACTAGAAGAAGTAAATAAATAATTAAGAAAGGAGAAGAAAAGAGGGAAAAAGGAAAAAAAATACTTAGGTTCAAGAAATGGTTTTTAAAATTAATTTTTTTAAGTGTAGTGTTATTTTGTGATTCTTTTGCATACTCCATAGAAAAAAAATTATGAATCCAAATGAAAATATGAAAATATTGGGGAAAGAGATTTAAGAAAATGATAGTACAAATTCAAAATAAAAAGCAATAAAAAACTTAAAAAATAAAATAGAGCAAAATAAGAGAGAGAAAGACATAATACAAAAAAAGAAAAAGAAAAAGAAAGATAAAAGAAGGAACAAAATGAATAAGGAAGAAAAATAGAGGAAATATATATATATATATATATATATATATATATATATATATATATATATATATATATATATATATAAGAGGAAAAAAAAACAATCATGTTCATAAACAAGTTCAGTTCATAAATTGATTTTTCAAAATCAATTTAATTCAAGAACTGATTTTTAAAAAATAATTTAGTTTAAGAATTGTTTTTTAAAAGTTAATTTTTTTTTAAGTGCAATGCAGTTCTATTCACAGCTCAGTTTCATTTTTAATTTTTTTTTGTACATCCGACCTTTTGAGAAAAACTTTAATGCATCGGATTAAAAGGGAAAAAAAATTCTCATTTTAATAAAAAGGAATATCAAGTTCGGTGTTCCAATGATTGAAGTTCTTCTCGTGCCTATTGGCTATTGGATACCCTACTATGATGGGAATCTTTGGGAACCAAATAAACACAAATTCCAAGCCTGAAAGACTTGTCTTCATCCACACCGCGTGAGATATAAAATTTCAAGCACATGAATTTGTTTTGTTGTGTTCACACACACGCACACAAAAGAAACACACGTAGGCTTTTTTTGCAAAATAGAGAACATGTTTGGGAAACTTGAGCATGAGCTAGAGCTTCATGTGCCGGCGAGTGAGGCATGGGATCTCTTTGGTGGGCTTGGGATTGGAAAACTTGTTAAGCAAGAGCTCCCTCAAATGTTTCAGAAGGTTGAGCTTATCGAAGGAGATGGAGGGCTTGGCACTATCCTCAAACTTACATTATCCCCAGGTCATATATCACACTATTACTTGAGATATAAAATTGCCATATTGCAAAATTCTCCATGTAGTATATAAAACCCAAGATGCATGCTGTTCTTTTAAATATTATTTATGATCTATAATTTGGGGTATATTACCATTTCAAATTCAAGGCGCACACACACAAATTTATGAATGGGGAATGCCAGTAGGGGTGAAAGTAGGTTGGGTTGTGCCGAGCTTTGCCTCAAAAAGTCCAAGTCTATGTGAAAAAAATTCAATTTTGTCTGGCCCACTAATTGTTAGCCTATTAATTTTTAACTTCTAAGCGTAACCATGAATCAACTTTACAAAATACTCAAATTCTGTTGCTAAAACAAAAATCACAATTTCAATGTCCAAACAGAACTATGAATCATAACAAAACTCATCACAATCTGTGTTTAAGTCACTTTCAAAAGCAAAATGCTCAAACTAAATAAAATATATTTCATCAGATCCAACAAACAAACCTATACTATGTAAATTAAAATAACTATATGAATCCAACAAACACGTCATGATGCTTGTAGTAGCCAGAAACTTCTCTTCATCTTCTCCCCCTACAAATACAACTCCAAGATTACATAAGTTGGCAAACAATTTGTAAATATGTAGAAAACAAAAAACAAAAAACAAAAATAAAGAATAGAAAAAAAAAAGATTAAGAAACAAAAAATCTTTTAATAGATTTATATAGGCAATCTCACATGCTGAGATGTTGGTTCCTTTTACGTAAAAAATCAAGTAAAATTTATATTAAAATTTAATCAAATATAATTAAATTATAAAATAATTTCAATTGATTAAATTTATACCTTTTACTTTTTCTTCAAGTCATACCTATTACGTAGCCAATCTCCGCCGTATATTCTTGGATGGTATCTTCAGCTAAGATAAAATGATATGCATCAATAACTCTTCTTCCAGCACTAAATATTGATTCTGATGGTACTGTAGAGATTGGTATAGATTTTATGTCACTCTCAAATATAGTATTGGTAAGGGAACGAACCTAAGTCCTTCCACCACCTACTTAGCTCACATGTACCAACTGAATTATCACCATTTGGTACTACATGAATAACATAATCTTAGTTTATTTAAAATAAATAATATGATATAGGCCGGTCTGTAGGCTTATAGGTCCGACATGTAAAAAAACCTATTACCTACTTTTTAAATAGGCTTCTTTTAAAGCTCGTACCTATTCTATTTGACTATAAGTAATAGGCCAAATTCGGCCTGAAATAAGCTAGGTGATAGGTCTCTATAAGCCGGCCTGACCCATTCTCATCGGGTGAATGCATGTCTTAAACATAAAATTATACTGATTGTTTTAGTGGGAGTTTAATTAGGTATGCCAGCACCGGCTTGTTACAAGAAGAAGTTCACCAAGATTGATAATGAGAAACGCATCAAAGAAACAGAGGTAATTGAAGGAGGGTACTTGGAGTTAGGATTCACTTTAGTTAGAGTTATCCTTGAAGTAATAGAGAAAGGTGAAGATTCGAGCATAATCAAATCTACAGTTGAGTATGAACTCAAGGAAGAGAACGCAGCCAATGCCTCACTTGTTTCCACCCAGTCACTCGCAATCATTGCAGAACTTGCCAAGAATTATCTCATGAAAAACAAGGCTGCAAAAGAAGCTAAGTAATCATTTTACTTCACTATAATACTAGGAAAATGAAACCTCCCAGTCAGGTGACTTCGCCTAGTTCATGAATAAAATGACCGAGTTGCTTTGCTTCCTACTTTTTGTTTCATTAATTCGAATAAATTTTTGGTGCTAGTGTTGCACCAAAGATTCAGTACATCCCATCAATAGAAATATTACATGTCAGCAAAATTTTTCTTTTTTCCGCTAAATTTTTTTTCTCTCCTATGATGTGTAATGCTTCCATTATTGGGATGTACTGAATTTTGGTGCAACACTAGCACCAAAGATTTATTCCATTAATTCATATCATCATGTGTTCTTTCTCAGATGATTTCCAATCTTGTTAAACATTTATGCCGTGAAATTTGAATTGCAGGCTGCTATGAAATGCATTTCCTTGATCACTAATTTTTCAGTAGGCTACTCAATAATGAGGAAAGAAATTTAAGTGATGGCCCTGTAATTTTTAAAAAATGCTCAGAACTTACATAAATTTTAGTTCTAGTTGCTTAATTTTTTTTATATTTTTTTCTGAATTCTCATGTGAGCCAAAAATGATAACTTAATTCTCATGAAAAAGCATGTGGAAATAGTTACACATATCTATAATAAGTGTACTTTGTGGGAGATTTGGATTGACTTTTTATACAAAACAATTATTTTATCACTTATATATTTTTTTTCTTATTAATTATCGCATGTGGTTTTATTTCATCCAAATCTACTTACACTATTTGTAATAGAACTAACTTTTTCATTTTACGCTTATTAATTATCCCATGTGGTTTTATTAATTTTTTGTTTGGAGTTTTGTTTATCAAAATTAAAACCTGACCCTAAAAATAAAAAAGGTGACAAAGTCTACTTGATTATGATTAAAAAAACAACACGTAACAAAAGAGATAATAATAGTTATTGGAAGGGGGCTAGAAAAATTTCATAGGAGGTAATTTATAGTTAGACATAACAAAATGAAAGAAATCACAGTAACTACTAAAAAAAAGTAATCAGAGAACATTGACCTGAGGCCTCATTTATTTCTCTCCCCTTATCTATACAATTCAATATTAATGTTATATTTTGATAAATGATTCATATACACCTTATTTTTTTATACAATTTATTATACATTTTATATTAAAAAATAGGAAAAAATGTTGATATATATATATATATATATATATATATAAATGCAGTATAAAATTATAAGAAAATAATATAAGTGATCTGGAAATAATATTGTTATGATAACATAGAATGAATAAAACGGTATCTGTTTGCCAAACAATTGGTGATTGATGCACGAATAATAAAAGAAAGATCTCTTTGTTTAAAAGTGATTATATTCAAAATTTTGAATGTTAACCTAGCCTTCTTGTTATTTTTTTTTAGGAATGTTATGTTCATTCTGTGAAACCTTTGAAAGGGACATGAATCATGATACATGATTCTTCTTTATGTCTTTATAATGGAACTAAATTTCGCTTATTTACTCTTGGTGCCCAAAATTTTTATATCAGATTAATTAACAATTAAAATAGAAGTAAAATTGGCAAATTAATTTAATTACTAACGGTATTAAAGGTGAAATTGAGTGAAAAAAATCACAGTGGATAATTGATGAGAAAAAACATAATAATTTAAGTGACAAAATAGTAAACTACATGGGTTTATGAATTTTTCCCAAACAATTAAAGAGATTATTTATTATATTGAATTTCAAATTAATTTTTTTTGTCTAGTTTACTAAAAAATAAATGTTTTGATTATATATAGTTTCTAAACTGAACACACTCGATGCGTTGGGCCTACGTCCCTTCTATTGTTTTTTTTTTCTTCTAAATTTTATTGGGGGAGTTTGTACAATGTTTAAATTTGTTAAATAGAAAACCACCCAAAAAAAAATTGTTGAATGGCAAAAGGCATAGCTTTGAGACATGTAATGTGCGCATGACTTATAACCTATGTAGCACCGATACCGACACGGGACACGTGACACGATACGGCACGACACTCCGACACGTTAATTCTAAAAAATGTTAGATTTCGACACGTTTGGACACGTTTTGATATTAAACAATATTTTTAATTTATGTAGTGTATATTATGTTTAATATTCAATAATTTAACAAAGAAATGAATCTAAACTTATAATATTCGTAAATTTTGCAAATAAACATAAGATATCCCAAATATTTATATTAAATTCAATAAAATAGTAATCATAATACAACGAATTTAATAGTTGGAACTAAAATATCAACGCAATACAACCTTTAAACTTTTTTTGAATTTCTATAACGCGTGTTGGAGTGTCGGGGAGTGTCGGAGTGTCCGAGAGTGTCGGGAAGTGTCGGACACGACACGTCAGGGTTTTTGAAGTGTCGGTGCTTCATAGCTTATAACTCAGTTAACACTTCAATCTTTTAAAAACAAAAACAATAAAAACAAAAGGAATCTTTCGATAAACAGAAAAGTAAAAACATCACAAATAAATGACACTTCAATGTTGAAAACTTAGCTGATGTGTCATTGCCTGCTTAGTTCTTCAAATTGTGTTCACATTACATGACAGTTGAAAACTTTTCTTCTTTGGTAAATTGGAAAAATTATTTCTTTTAAAAATCAAAAGTTCCTTTTTAAATTCGAAAAAAAAATAATTGTGGTGACAGACAAATCATTGAATGTCCCACCGCTGTTACCATTGGAATTACACAACTGATTTAATTGCTTTTTGCATTGGAATTGCTCACATCTAAAATTCGAATTTCAAAATGGTTTGAAATTTTAAATTTAAAATATAGATGGTGGGAAGTTTTGGGTGGCAGTGAGCTAATTTAATTTTCTTTTGTTGCTTGCGTCTATAAAAAGGAATTTTGTGCATTGTTATTTCGTTTTTCCCTCCGGTATTCAATTGTCCCGCTTCTTTTCGTCTTTTCCCTCTCCTGCTTCTTTTCGTCTTTTTCGTCTTCCAAAACAAGGAAGTTGAAGTTGTCTGAGAAGAAAATGGGAGAGTTGTGTGAATTGCCCAAAGAGACTAACACTAACAGCAAATCAAGGAAGAACCGGCGACATTGTCAGAGGAAGATGTTACCGTGTCCGAGATTGTTTCAGACTTGCAAGCAAGTGTTTGCCTCTGCTGGCCCTAGGATTATCCCTTCCCTTCAACACATTGAAATGCTTCAGTCTGTTTAAGGTAAGTGAAGTGCTCCAAATACACACGTTAAATTTTTATTATTATTTTTCTCAGTTTATAATTTTATTTTATGGTGCTGTGTGTTCTGATTTGAAAAATAGAATCAGAAATTAAGCTATGTGATTTTTATGCGACGTGTGCATTTTCTCAAAATTTTCCTTTATTTTTTTTATATAAGGATGATTGATCATTTTGTTCTCATGGGACTTCGTATCCTCGGATAGACCAAGCCATTTGTTTTATGTCTCATTTCAATTATTTATTAGGTTTGCTAATTTATATTGCTTCAATTTAAATGTTATACATTACCCCGCACACATTGTTTTCACGTGTTTCCAACGAGATATATTTACTGTGCATATTTCCTGCAGCGATGTATCCCAGTGTTTCTTGATGAGGAGATAGTTAATCAGTACTATAATGGTTACTGCAACAACATCTTATGGCCTCTATTTCATTACCTGGGGCTTCATCAAGAAGACCGACTTGCCACCTATGATGCACGGACACGGGACACGACACGATACGACACGCTGACACGTTAATTCTAAAAAATGGCATATTTCGACACGTTGGGACATGTTTTGATATTAAATAATATTTTTAATATATATAAAATAATTTAAATTTAATACATTTAATAGTCCATAATAAATCATGTAACCAATCAAATATTCAAATCGTATAACATAAATATATAAAAAAAATTCGTACCTTCTTAATTTTTCATGTCAAATTTCATAATAGGAAAAATTAATTTATAAATGCTTTTTTCTTTATTTTTAGTTATTAAAAAAATTTAAGACTAAAAAAAAAACGTGACCGAGCGTGTCTGAAACGTGTCCGAGAGTTGACCACTTATCCGAAAAAGTTGATTGCGTGTCGGAAAAACGTGTCGAAACATGTCGGAGAGTTGACCGCGTCCCAAAATGTTGACTGCGTGTTGGAAACGTGTCAGAGCGTGTTGGTTGTCGGACACCTGTCCAACACGCCATTTCTCAAAATATTTGTGTGTCCGTGTATTGCTGCTTGCCACCACCTGTTCGATGCATACAAGAAGGCAAACCAAATGTTCGCTGATGTTGTGAATAAACATTATGAGGAAGGAGATGTTGTTTAGTGCCATGATTACCACCTGATGTTCCTTCCAAAATGTTTAAAAGAGTACAATGACAAAATGAAAGTTGGTTAGTTTCTCCATACACCTTTTCCTTCCTCAGAAATACATAAGACTCTGTCATCCATATCAGAGCTGTTGAGATCTGTACTTGCTGCTGACTTGGTGGGGTAAGTATTCATGCATCTCAGTGTTCGGAAACTCGTGCTATTTATTTAATTTTGATAGGGCAGGTAGGGGTGGATTAGCTTTTATGTAGTACGCATACATAGGGCATTGAAATCCATAACTCCTCTTCCCTAAAAAAATTAATGGAACTTTCTTATTTATACTTGGTGACTGTGCAATGCTTTGGTTGTTCTGGTGCCAGGATCTGTGCCTTCAAACAAGGTTGTTCCACTTCCTGCAGAATATGCATATTGCATGAGACACCATCATGCTATAGCATGGACTCAATCTGCTATAAAAGTCTTATGCTTTATAACATGGAGGACAAGTTTAAGAATATTGCCTGTGCATCTGTTTGATTTTGTGAAAGATATCACTTTTTTTTAGGTGGCATCACTACTTATCTTTTTTTTTTTTAACTTTACCATGAAATATGAATGTCTGACAGAAAACAGTGATAAAGACGAAAAGCGTGGAATACATGCCGTTTCTGTTGTCATTTTTCATGTTTTGGAATGCTGGCGTATGAGCAGCATTGCACTCATGCTCAAGCCGGAGCCCCTACCCCGTAATTGGTTGACTGCTTTAAAATTTTGGACATCCACGAGTCAAATTAATCCATGCTACGACCCATAACATTGATTGTATGACTCGCCATCTTCAAGTGTTATGCGATTCGTAAGAGTTCTCGTATAGTCATACTATCTTGGATTCTGTGCAATGTGGATCCTCCAATCCGAGATCCCTATCTCACACTCATTTATTTCTCATGATCAAAACGGGTCCAATCTCCCGCTTCCTTTAATTTTTTGCAAGGCGGGTCCACTCTCATGCGCCGTAAAATTTATGCCAAAGAGGGTCCACTCTCCCGCAGCTTTAATTTTCTGCGAGGCGGGTCCACTCTCCCGCACCTTTAAATTTCTGTCAAGACGGGTCCACTCTCCCGCACCTTTAAATTTCTGTCAAGACAGGTCTACTCTCCCGCATCTTTAATTTTCTGTCAAGACGGATTCAAGTCCGCACCTTTCATTTTCAGTCAAAGCGGATCCATTCTCCCGCACCTTTAAATTCTGCTCAAAGCGGGTCCATTCTCCCTCACCTTTAATTTTCTGCAAAAGCTGAGTCCACTCTCTCGCACCTTTAATTTTTTGCAAAAGTCGGGTCCACTCTCCCGCATCTTTAAATTCCGCTAAAAAATGGGTCCATTATCCCGCACCTTTAAAATTCTGCTCAAGTCGGGTCCATTCTCCCACGCCTTTAATTTCCAGCTCAAGACGGGTCCATTCCCCTGCACCTATCCAGATCTCCATCCCATGTCTCAGTCAAGTTGGGTCCATTCTCCCACAACTTTAAATTGTTTTTTCAAAACGAGTCCATTCTCTCGCACCTATCAGGGATCTCAATCCCATGTCTGTTCACCCTGTAGACCACCAAGTGAGTAACCATTTGCATGCGGTCAATAATAGAGTTCACATCTTTACTTATTCTTTACAGTGATAATATGAAAACATTGTTATTCATCTTTATATAAAGTCTCACATTGCATGTCTCTCACCTCTTCCTCTTCCCTTCCCACTATATAAAGACCTCTATTCCTTCCCTACCACTTACACACATAATTGGAGAACACAATTAGAGAAACACACAATTTGGAGAGAACCAACTAAAAAAAACACAAAAATACAAGACACTTGGAAAAGTTGGGGTGGTTCTCCACAATTTGGCTCCATACACCACCCCAACTTTCCCAAGTGTCTTGTATTTTTATGTTTTTTTAGTTAGTTCTCTCCAAATTGTGTGTTTCTCCAATTGTGTTGTAAGTGTTAGGGAAGGAATATAGGTCTTTATATAGGGGAAGGGAAGAGGAAGAGGTGAGAGATAGACAATGTGAGATTTTATAGGAATAGTGGTTTTTGCCTCAATGTGAACATCCATTTTGAGACCACTATATCTCACACCCGAGGGCTTAGATTGAAAATCCCTCCGATCATATTGAAGTATCATATGCGAGGAACATGCCGACCAAATGTGAGGAAGACCGGACGGTTCATTTGAGAGAAACGATCCCTGCAATACGGCTTCCCGAAACTGCATCATTTCTAACAAAGCTAACAGCCTATCTTGCAAAAATTATATCTGATGCTAGGAAACTCATATCAAGAATCCCTCCGGTCAGATTGAAGTATCATATTGGAGGAACATGCCGACCAAATTTGAGGACAATCGGACGGTTCGTTTGAGAGAAATGGTCCTCACAATATGGCTGTTTGCAGTAGAAATCGCCCTGGAAAACTATTTCAATCTTGGATTTTCTGGGAATGGTACAGGCGTCCAATCAACAAATCCACCGTTGAATATGATGTACAATGAGTCAAGATCTTATAAAAGAAATTTCAACTTGATCAGACGGTGGGTGAATGAGATATCGCAGTCGGAGAAAACGCTACTCATTTCCAAATTATGTTGCAAATCTTTCCAAAATGCCTCTCTTCCCTTTCTTCTTCCCTTTATTCTCTTGGTTATAAACCACAAAATATAGGACAAAAATAGGTGCTAAAAGTGCACATAAATCAAAGGATCATCGACAAGAGTAGTGTTTTTCGCATAAAATAATAAAAATGACTTACACGGTTGTAGAAGCATTGCTTGAGTATCAATCTTCAACAATATACTTCAAAACTTATGATACATATTTTATAAGGAATTAATAATTCTTAGTAAGAGATAATTATCTATATATATATATATATATATATATGTGTGTGTGCGTGTGTGTATTAAAGTATATGAGATTTATATTCTATGTGAAAAAAATAGAGAAAAAGAAAATATAGTACTTCTTATATAATTTTATGTGTATGTAAAAAATAAATTTATTTCTTTTAATATAAGAAATATTAATCTCATATTTTAACGTATTTTGTTTTTTAAAATAAGAGTAAAGAAAGAAAGTTATTACTGAAGTGATTGATGGATCAAATATTTAAAATAGGGATATGATCTGTTTACAAACTTTTTTTTGCAAATTACACTAAGTATGCCCGTTCATACACTGCATGATTAAAGTATGACCGGTCATATTTAGTGTAATTTGTAAATAAATTTTTTTATAAATATAACATGCCCCTTAAAAATATAAATAACAAAATGACACATTTTTAAGTGATATCTTTTCATCAAAAGTCATGCCTCCTGAGATTATGTGAGTAGACTTTTGAACCATAGGCCACATATTCATAGGATCATTTAATAAGGCCCAAATAAACTAACAATTAAATTGAACGATTAATTTTTTATTTATTTTAATTTTTTTAAAAAAATTATTATTAATTGAAATTTTTTTTTTACTTTAAATTATCGTACTCATATTAGAATAAGAATATTGTTAGTATATTTGGTTATAATAGAATTACATACAAATCATTGCTACGAACATTTGACACATTTTTCACTATTATACAATATTCATTTTTTTATTTAAAGAACATTAATATTGACTTAAAAAATTATTTTAAATTTATTACAAAATTAGCTAAAGAAGTATTGTTGGATTATTGCATGTAATTTATCTTACCTTGTTGGCCTGTGGTAGGATTTGTCGTAGTACCCATTGGCTATTGGATACCCTACTTTGATAGGAATCTTAAGGAACCAAATAATCACAAATTCCAAGCCTGCAACACTTGTCTTCATACACACCGCGTCCTCTATGAATTGCTTTGTTGTGCTCACACACACACATGCACAAAAGAAACACAGGCAGGCTTTTTCTGCGAAAGAGAGAAGATGTTGAGCAAGAGCTTCATGTGCCGGCGAGTGAGGCATGGGATCTCTTTGGTGGGCTTGGAATAGGAAAACTTGTTGAGCAAGAGCTCCCTCAAATGTTTCAGAAGGTTGAGCTTATCGAAGGAGATGGAGGGCTTGGCACTATCCTCAAACTTACATTATCCCCAGGTCATATATCACACTATTACTTGAGATATAAAATTGCTATATTGCAAAATTAACAACAGACCAAAGTGCCACTTTTTGCTAAATTTACATTACCCATAAGGTTGATTGTATGGCTCGCCATCTTCAAATGTTATGCGATTCGTAAGAGTTCTCGTATAGTCATACTATCTTGGATTCTGTGCAATGTGGATCCTTCAAGCCGAGATCCCTATCTCACACTCATTTATTTCCCATGATCAAGACGGATCCAATCTCCCGCTTCCTTTAATTTTCTGAAAGGCGGGTCCACTCTCTTGCGCCTTAAAATTTCTGCCAAAGTGGGTCACTCTCCCGCACCTTTAATTTTCTGCAAGGCGGGTCCACGCTCCCGCACCTTTAAATTTCTGTCAAGACGGGTCCACTCTCCCGCACCTTTAAATTTCTGTCAAGACAGGTCCTCTCTCCCGCATCTTTAATTTTCTGTTAAGACGAATTCAAGTCCACACCTTTCATTTTCAGTCAAAGCGGGTTCATTCTCCCGCACCTTTAAATTTTGCTCAAAGCGGATCCATTCTCCAGCACCTTTAATTTTCTGCAAAAGCCGGGTCCACTCTCCCGCACCTTTAATTTTCTGCGAAAGCCGGGTACACTCTCCTGCACCTTTAAATTCCGCTAAAAAATGGGTCCATTATCTCGCACCTTTAAAATTCTGCTCAAGTCGGGTCCATTCTCCCACGCCTTTAATTTCCAGCTCAAGACGGGTCCATTCCCCTGCACCTATCTAGATCTCCATCCCATGTCTCAGTCAAGTTGGGTCCATTCTCCCACAACTTTAAATTGTTCTTTCTAAACGGGTCCATTCTCCCGCACCTATCAGGGATCTCAATCCCATGTCTGTTCACCCTGTAGACCACCATGTGAGTAACCATTTGCATGCGGTCAAAAATAGAGTTCACATCTTTACTTATTCTTTACAGCGATAATATGAAACATTGTTATTCATCTTTACATAAAGTCCCACATTGCATGTCTCTCACCTCTTCCCTTCCCCTATATAAAGACCTATACTCTATTCCTTCCCTAACACTTACACACACAATTGGAGAACACAATTGGTGAAACACATAATTTGGAGAAAACCAACTAAAAAAAACACAAAAATACAAGACACTTGGGAAAGTTGGGGTGGTTCTCCACAATTTTAATCACCAAGTTGGGGTGGTGTATAGAGCCAATTACTAGCTCTATTATTTTTTTTTTTTTACTTACACACACAATTGGATAACACAATTAGAGAAACACACAATTTGGAGAGAAGCAACTAAAAAAAACACAAAAATACAAGACACTTGGTAAAGTTGGGGTGGTTCTCCACAATTTGGCTCCATACACCACCACCCCAACTTGGTGATTAAAATTGTGGAGAAAGTGTCTTGTATTTTTGTGTTTTTTTAGTTGGTTCTCTCCAAATTGTGTTTTTCACCAATTGTGTTCTCCAATTGTGTGTGTAAGTGTTAGGGAAGGAATATAGGTCTTTATATAGGGGGAAGGGAAGAGGAAGAGGTGAGAGATAGGCAATGTGGGACCTTATAGGAATAGTGGTTTTTTCCTCAATGTGAATAGGCATTTCGCGACCACCGTATCTCACACCAGAGGGCTTAGATTGAAAATCCCTCTGGTCATATTGAAGTATCATATGTGAGGAACATGTCGACCAAATTTGAGGAGGACCGGACGGTTCATTTGAGAGAAACGATCCTTGTAATACGGCTTCCCGAAACTGCATTATTTCTAACCAAGCTAACAGCCTATCTTGCGAAAGTTATATCTGATGCTAGGAAACTCATAGCAAGAATCCCTCTAGTCAGATTGAAGTATCATATTGGAGGAATATGCCGACCAAATTTGAGGACAATCGGTCGGTTCGTTTGAGAGAAATGGTCCTCACAATATGGCTGCTTGCAGTAGAAATCGCCCTGGAAAACTATTTCAATCTTGAATTTTCTGGGAATGGTACAGGCTACAATCAACAAATCCACCGTTGAATATGATGTACAATGAGTCAAGATCTTATAAAAGAAATTTCAACTTGATCAGACGGTGGGTGAATGAGATATCGCAGTCGGAGAAAACCCTACTCATTTCCAAATCATGTTGCAAATCTTTCCAAAATGCCTATATTCCCTTTCTTCTTCCCTTTATTCTCTTGGTTATAAACCACAAAATAGGTGCTAAAACTGCACATAAATCAAAGGATCATTGACAAGAGTAGTGTTTTTCGCATAAAATAATAAATATAATGACTTACAGGGTTGTAGAAGCATTGCTTGAGTATCAATCTTCAACGCATAAAATAATAAATATAATGACTTATGATACATATTTTATAAGGAATTAATATTTCTTAGTAAGAGATAATTATCTCATATATATATATATATATATATATATATATTTATTTGTGTGTGTGTATATTAAAGTATATGAGATTTCTATTCTATATGAAAAAAATAGAGAAAAAGAAAATATAGTACTTCTTATATAATTTTATGTGTATGTAAAAAATAAATTTATTTCTTATAATATATGAAATATTAATCTCATATTTTAACGTATTTTGTTTTTTAAAATAAGAGTAAAGAAAGAAAGTTATTACTGAAGTGATTGATGGATCAAATATTAAAAATAGGGATATGATCTGTTTACAATTTTTTTTTTGCAAATTACACTAAGTACGACCGTTCATACACTGCATGATTAAAGTATGACCGGTCGTACTTAGTGTAATTTATAAATAAATTTTTTTATAAATATAACATACCCCTTAAAAATCTAAATAACAAAATGACACATTTTTAAGTGATATCTTTTCATCAAAAGTCATGCGTCGTGAGATTATGTGAGTGGACTTTTGAACCATAGGCCACATATTCATAGGATCATTTAATAAGGCCCAAATAAACTAACAAATTGAACGATTAATTTTTTTATTTATTTATATTTTTTTAAAAAAATATTATTAATTAATTTTTTTTACTTTAAATTATCTTACTCATATTAGAATAAGAATGTTGTTAGTATATTTGGTTATAATAGAATTACATACAAATCATTGCTACGAACATTTGACACATTTTTCACTATTATACAATATTCATTTTTTTATTTAAAGAACATTAATATTGACTTAAAAAATTATTTTAAATTTATTACAAAATTAGTTAAAGAAGTATTGTTGGATTATTGCACGTAATTTATCTTACCTTGTTGGCCTGTGGTAGGATTTGTCGTAGTACCCATTGGCTATTGGATACCCTACTTTGATAGGAATCGTAGTACCATTCGAAGGAGATGGTGGGCTTGGCACTATCCTCAAACTTACATTATCCCCAGGTCATATATCACACTATTACTTGAGATATAAAATTGCTATATTGCAAAATTAATAACAGTGACCAATGTGCCATTTTTTGCTAAATTTTTTATCTAAATATCACGCGAACAGTATTTTTTTACCAGACTGCCACGTGTCATATTCGCTACCACCGGTAGCGAATTTCGTGGCTAATGATTTCGTGACACGTGGCCATATTACAGACCAAATTCGCTATTACTGATAGCGAATTATGATACACCAGCTTTTTCCCGTGAAAGTGTGTCACGTGACAAAAAATCATTGACGGACGTAATTTGCTACCAGTCATAGCGAATTATACCCATGTGGCAGCCTGTTAAAAAATACTGTTCGCTTGACATTTAGATAAATTTTTTGCCAAAAAAATGACATTTTAATCGGTGTTCCACAAAATTCAACATGTAGTATATAAAAGTAAAACCCAAGATACATGCTATTCTTTTAAATATTCATTTCTGATCTATAATTTCAAATTCAAGGCACACACAGAAATTAATGAACGGGGAATGATGCAAGTCTTAAACTTTAAAATTATGTTGATTGTTTTAATTAGTTGGAGTTTAATTAGGTATGCCAGGACCGGCTTGTTACAAGGAGAAGTTCACTAAGATTGATAATGAGAACCACATCAAAGAAACACAGGTAATTGAAGGAGGGTACTTAGAGTTAGGATTCACTTTCTTTAGAGTTCTCCTTGAAGTAATAGAGAAAGGTGAAGATTCGAGCATAATCAAATCTACAATTGAGTATGAACTCGAGGAAGAGGACGCAGCCAATGCCTCACTTGTTTCCATTCAGCCATTCGTAATCATTACAGAATTTGCCAAGAATTATCTCATAAAAAACAAGGCTGCAAAAGGAGCAAGGTAATCATTTTTCTTCACTATAATACTAGGGAAATGAATCCTCCTAGTCCTGTGACTTTGCCTAGTTCATGAATAAGATGACCGAGTTGCTTGGGAAAAGCACCATTTTAGAATTTTTGGGCAAAAGAATTGCCTAGCTAAAGTTAATTGGATAAGTTTTTCCAAAGTAATGCAGTCAAACATGTAACATATGCTAACGGGACTAGTCCCGTCACTGACGGGACTCGTGCCACGTCAGCGCCACGTAGGCAGACTCATTACCGTAAAATTTTGGAAGGCCATAACTTGTAACTCTGGTATCCAAATCAGATGGTTTTTTTTTGATTTCACATAACTTTTCGAGATCTACCCAATGATATCTCATTTGACATATTTTATCTCCCACAAACATAGTTTGAAGATCTTTTAGATTTAAACGCTCTTGTGATTGTGGTACGATTGTTACAAATTCAAATTACGTTTGTGGGAGATAAAATACGTCAAATGAGGTGTCATTGCGTAGATATCGAAAAGTTATGTGAAATAAAAAAAATCATCTGATTTGGATACTCGAGTCATAATTAAGTTATTGGTCTTCCGAAGTTTTACGGTAACGAGACTGCCTACGTGGCGTTGACGTAACACGAGTCCCGTCAGTGTCAGTGACGGGACTAGTCCCGTCAGCATATGTGACATGTTTGACTGTGTTACTTTGGATAAACTTATCCAATCAACTTTCATTGGACAATTCTTTTGACAAAAAATTCTAAAATGGTGCTTTAGCCGAGTTGCTTTGCTTCATACCTTTTGTTTCATTAATTAATTCATATCATCATGTGTTCTTTCTCACATGATTTCCAATCTTCTTAAACATTGATGCTATGAAATCTGAATTGCAGGGTGATATGAAATGCATTTCCTTGATCAGTAATTTTTTTAGTTGGCTACTCAATAATGAGGTAATAAAAATTTAAGTGATGGCCTTGTTAATTTTTAAAAATGCTTAAAACTTGCATAAATTTAAGTTCTTGTTGCTTTATTTTTTATTTTTGTGAATTCTCATGTGAGCCGAAAATATATGATAACTTAATTTCACTATAACTTTTTCAAATGATTCAAATAAGTTCAATTATCTTAAAGTCTGTGAAAGATTCACAAAAGCATGTGGAAGTATAGTTACAGATATCTATAATAATTGTACTTTGTGGGAGATTTGGATTCACTTTTCATACAAACCAATTTGGGAAAAGTTTATAGATTTCGTGTGCTTTATTCTTTTATCACTTATATTTTTATTTTGTTCTTATTAATTATCCCATGTAGTTGTATTCCATCCAAGTCCACTTTTAACACCGATATTAATTACTAACTTGTCCATTTTACTCTTATTTTTTATTTGGAGTTTTGTTTATCAAGAATAAAATTGAATCCTAAAAATAAAAATGGTTGCAAAGTCTACTGGATCATGACTAGAAAAAATAACACTTAAAAACTGGGAGAATGATAGTTATTGATAGGGGGCCTAGAAAAATTTCACTATAGGCAATTTATAGCTAGATGTGATAAAATGAAGGAAATCACATTAGCTACAAAAACAAAAAACAAAAAAAAATCACAGAATTGGCCCCACATAAATATGCAAATTAAGTCCTATTTTATCTTTCTCCTCATATCATGAATGCAATTCAATATTAATATTATATGGGAAAAATAACTCGCATGTTTGATAAACCCATAGTTTATCATGTTTTAAAGGACTAAAATATTGTTATAAAAAAAGGACTAAAATAACTCTTATATTTAGCCAAAATCATGAAAACTTAGAATTATTTAGCTAAAAAGCATGGAGTTTAAATTATTGACTCATGTTATGATTTTTGCTCATTTTGTAGGATAATTAAGTTGAATTGGAGCAATGGTTAAGCTAGAAAAACTTAAAACGATAAATGAGGAGCAACCATTTAACAAAAATCTCTTTAAAGCTATCTTCTGGCCAATTTTTCGTATCCGAGATGATAGATTTGGATCTTGTGTTCTGCATAGAAGTTGTAGGTGTCTCTTTTATCTTTTCAACAAGACCAAAATCACATCAATTGGATTAGTATAGATCAAATTATGTCCAAAATATGAAACCATAATTTTGTTGTCAAAATAACATATTTGCTCGTTTTAAAGCCCGATTGAATTCCCAAAAAAAAAAACCCCGATTGCGACCTAATTAAGGCCCATTAGGTTTTTCACCTAAATTAAGGATTCTTACACCGATTTAAGTTATTTTTCATGAGTCTTGACAACGACTTGATACTGGAGGCATCGTTTTCATTGGAGAAGCGCGTTCTTGATACTTTTGAGAGATGAAGACAAGTCAAAGGCAATTACGCTGGAAACCTTGAAGATTCACTACGCCATCACACCAATGGAGTTTGTGGAAGCTTTATTTTTTTTTCTTTCTTTATTCTACTATATTAGGCTAGTTTTCTTTGTAGTTAGGGTTAGATGGAACTCGATTAAATCTTTATGTTTCTGAATTAATCTTTAATTCAATTTTCCCTTTTTATATTAAATGAATTTTCATGTTCTTCATGCTTCTACGAGTCAATCTTCTTCTGAACTATCTAAGATTTATGTAAGACAATAGAGATTTTGGTATATAAATCGTGGTTGGTAAATTCATCATTGATTTCTTTGACTATGGAGATAGTCATATGAATTGTGTAATCCTTATACCATTTTTATGATTCTTGATTTTAATGCTTAATTTTTTTTTTTTTTAGAAACACCAATGAATTAGGGTTCTCTTAAGGGTTTATATGGTTAGAATACCAACAGATTGAGTTTTAATTAAACTAGATGAATTGATTGACAATATAAAAAGGGAGATTAAATAAGGTTTTAATTCAGAACATAAAGGGCAGATCGAGGGAAATTGAATCCCTAAATACGCTTTTCTTGATTGCTGGAATATTTGATTTTGCGTTTTGTTCTTATTTTTAATTTAATTATTAATTAGTTTTAATAAAAACTCTCATTCGAATTATCCAACTTAAGTAAAAATAATGAACTATAGTGCTTGAAACGCTAGTCCTCATGGGAACGATACTCTACTCTCTTCTTTATTACTTGTACGATCAATGTATTTGTCGTGGTCGCAACAATGTTACATAAGATAACTTCCCTCATGTTATAGACACAAAACATATGGGGCCCACTTATTTAAAAAAAAACTCAAGGCACATCTTTTGATTATTGTGTAGGAGGTATGTTTTTTCTCGTGTAACATGAGAAAAACATACATCATATTATATTTTGAGAAATGATTCTTATACACATCATATTTTTTATGGGAAAACATTTTCTTATGTTGCATGAGAATTCAATTATCATATTGTGACCCTTCGATTTGCGTGCAATTTTTTTTTTTTTAATAAATGTGGGGCCACCACTAGTTGAGTCTCAACATGAGAAAATCAAATCCCATTTTTTATATGATGTATTATACTTTTATATTCAAAAATAGAAAAAATGTGTGTGTATATATACATATATATATATATATATATATATATATGGGATTTGATTTTCTTATGTTGCATTAGAATTGAATTCTCATGTTGTGACTCAACTAGTGGTGGGTCCCACATTTATTAAAAAAAGAAAAAGAAAAGCTTTGCACGCAAATCGAAGGGTCACAACATGAGAGTTGAATTCTTATGCAACATGAGAAAATATTTTCCCTATATATATAGCACAATATTACTCTCATATTAATGTACTCTCCTTCTCACATAATTTTTTTTATGGGTTTTATAATTCTAATGATGAATAAGAATTAAAATCTTATGTTGTAGAGATAAAAAGCATGTGGGACCCATGTGTTAGAAAAAATTATATGTTGGACCCATGTCAGCACAAAAATCGAAGGATGTGTAGGAAAGTTGTAATTCTTATGTTAAATGAGAATTATAAAACTTTTTTTTATTTTACCTCTATTTTTTGTCCGTTTTCCTATTTTACCCCCTTTTTTAATTAAGAGAGCGGATGCTCCAAGACTACACATTAACGCTCGGGCGGGCCTGTGGTCCGCACAATTAAAGTCTCTTGGCGGAAAATGGTGGGATTTGCTGTAGCACCCTGTTGGCTATTGGATACCCAACTATGATGGGAATCTTAGGGAACCAAATAAACACAAATTCCAAGCCTGCAAGACTTGTCTTCATACGCACCGCGTCCTCTATGAATTTCTTTGTTGTGCTCAACACACACACATGCACAAAAGAAACACAGGTAGGCTTTTTCTGCGAAAGAGAGAACATGTTTGGGAAACTTGAGCATGAGCTAGAGCTTCATGTGCCGGCGAGTAAGGCATGGGATCTCTTTGGTGGGCTTGGAATTGGAAAACTTGTTGAGCAAGAGCTCCCCCAAATGTTTCAGAAGGTGGAGCTTATCGAAGGAGATGGAGGGCTTGGCACTGTCCTCAAACTTATATTTTCCCCAGGTCATATATCACATTATTACTTGAGATATAAAATTGTTATATAGCAAAACTCACTATGTAGTATATAAAACGGCAAAAGCACCAATTTAGAACTTTTGAACAAAAGGATTGTGCGCTTAAAGTTATTGGATAAATATTTTTCAAATATTTTTCAAACTAATGTAATGATATTGACGGGACTCGTGTTAAGTCAGCTCCACGTAAGCGGCAATTCCATTACCGTAAAATTTTGGAAGTCATAACTTTTGATTCAGTTATTCAAATTAGATAAAAAAAATTTATTTCACATAATTTTTTGAAATCTACGTAATGACACCTCATTTGACATATTTTATCTCCCACAAGCATATGATCTGCTGCACGTGCCATCTTTTGGATTTAAACGCTATTGTGATATCCCTGTTACAAATTTGATTTGTTGCACGTGTCATCTTTTGGATTTAAACGCTCTTGTGATTGTGATATCATTGTTACAAATTTGAACTATATTTATAGGAGATATAAATATGTCAAATGGAGTGTTATTGCGTAGATTTCGAAAAGTTATATAAAATAAAAAAAAAATATCTGATTTGGATATACCCAAGTCAAAAGTTATAGCCTTCCGAAGTTTACGATAACAAAACTGCCTACGTGGCGCTGACATGACACGAGTTCCGTCAATATTCAATCACCTTTAACTAAACAATTCTTTTGCCCAAAAATATGTCACTATGTAGTATATTGATTGTTTGAGTTGGAGTTTAATTAGGTTTGCGTGGACCTGCTTGTTACAAGGAGAAGTTCACCAAGATTGATAATGAGAAACGCATCAAAGAAACAGAGGTAATTGAAGGAGGGTATTTAGAGTTAGGATTCACATTATATAGAATTCTCTTTGAAGTAACAGAGAAAGGTGAAGATTCGAGCATAATCAAATCTACAATTGAGTATGAACTCAAGGAAGAGGACGCAGCTAATGCCTCACTTGTTTCCATCCAGCCACTCGCAATCGTTGTAGAACTTGCCAAGAATTATCTCATTAAAAACAAGGCTTCAAAAGAAGCAAAGTAATCATTTTAATTCTCAATAATACTAGAGAAATGAAACCTCTCTGTCCTGTGACTTTGCCTAGTTCAAGAATAAAATGACCTAGTTGCTTTGCTTCCTACCTTTTGTTTCATTAATTCATAGGGTTTATCATCTATCATTTAACATGGCCAGAAAAATTTTCCTACATTCATAACATTTTGTGGGGCCCGCAACAAAAAATAAAAATAAAAACTCTGGCACGCAAAACGAATCTCTATAACATTACACAATCATTTTTCCTACAACATAACTTTTATAAAACCCTAATTCATATCATCATGTATTCTTTCTCAGATGATTTCCAATCTTGTTAAACATTTATGCCGTGAAATTTGAATTGGGTGATATGAAATGCATTTCCTTGATCACTACATTTGTCCATTTAAATTCAGAACATTCAACCTTGGGACATGTTCAATGAATTCTAACTTCCTAGTTACTCGAGATATAGTTGAGCACTTTGAGCTTCAAACTGGGAATTCATCGAAATTATTAGTGGTTTAATCATGGAAGATCCAAAAGAAATCAAAAATAAAAATAAAAATAAAAATCACAAAAATAAAAGAAATAAAAAAATAAAATAAAAGAAGCACCTTGTGGGGGATAGTTATTTATTTTTATTTTTTTGGAAATAAGTGGGGGATAGTTATATTCAATTGTGTCACACAAACTAACGACTAATTCAATCACAATTGGACAGGACGAAGCTCGTTGAAATAAATAATGGGAGACATTAAGAAATTCAGCCTAGATTCTAATTGGTTCTGTTACGAAAGTTCAGGCAAGGAAACATGGAGGAGCACTTAATGAGATTCAAGAAATCTGGTCTCAAATAAATCTACGAGTCATTAAACATGATTCACATTTTCAAATAAATATCAATCTAAAATCCAGCTTATTACAATCAAAACTCAATTAAAATGAAACAACGGATTTGATTATAACTTGTTGGCAAATTAAACAATAACAAATTTGGCTTGTTTCCGGGGTTAAAATTTGAGACGTATTTAATTGTGGTTAATTATTTTTATCTTTAAAAAATTTCGTTATTTTTAAAATTCCTTATTTTTAGCTTTAAAATCGAATTTTTTTAAAAAAATCAACGACTCTAATTTGTAAGCATGTGATACTATTGTAAATGAAAAATTTGGCTTACTCCATATCTCACGCAACCACATTATAAATTTTTTGTTGGAGATAAAAGATGATAATTCAACTTTTTGTTGAACTGTATTGAAAATCATATTATTGTTTACTGATACTTCTAGATTGCACAATAATTATTCTATAAACTTTACAAATTCAATACGTACAAAAAATATGTTATTTGCACAATAATCATCATATAAATTTTAGACTTTTAAAAAAAATGAAAACTGATCCAATCCAATCCATATCGAATAAATTGGATTGGATTTGATCAAATTTAAAGAAAAAAATTAAATCGAATAGATAATTACATGATCAAATCAAAAAAGTTAAATCGGATGAATTTTATTTGCAAATCGAATCCAAACCACATATCTTAATTCATGTATCTTAAATTTGTTCAAGACATGACACTATTACTATAAGAGTTTTATAATTCTCATGTTGAAGAAGAATTGAAATCTCATGTTATAAAGATAAAAAGCATGTGGGACCCATGTGTTAGAAAAAATTATATGTAAAATCCATGTCAGCACAGAAATCGAAAGGTGTGTAAGAAAATTGTAATTCTAATGTTAAATGAGAATTATAAAATCCATTTTATAAATTTGATATGAAAATCACGTCAAATTCTGAAATTCAATTATATGCCATAGACCTACTCAGAGCTCCTAGGTACTTGCAATAATTTTGACGAGCACTTATTTATTGATTGATTGAATTGAGTAGTAGGTATATTTTAATTCAGAATTAGATAACGACGAAATAAACATATCAGCATCTATTAATATCAACGTAAACGTATCTTATCTCGCGTCGTCTTCTCAACTAATATTCTTACCATAGGAGTAAATCTTTTACTTGGGTGAATTTTTCCTTTCACCAACTCTTCTAATAATAATTAATGGATGCGACAGACCCAACTTTATAAACAACATTTTCTTGTGCTAGTAAGTTGAACAACCTTTAGTTTGAGAAACAATGGCTAGTCCCTTCTACTAATCCAATTAACAAAACTCTTTTACTTTCCCTAACAAAAAAAAAAAGTAATTTAATTTAACGAAATCAGTCTGTATGTGGCAAACATGTTCAAAGAAGTAAGCTAGCTTGGATTATATATATTAATAAACAGTTATTTTACAAATCAAATTCAAGGAAATCAAGTTCAACAAGTAACAGGGTAGATCTTGTTATTCTTGTTGGCAAATTTTCCATTTACACGAAACCATTTAGAAAAAATGGACTGTTATTGGTTAGTTAGTTAATTAAAATAGGAAAATATAATTAAACATTCAAAAGCAAAACTAGGTGGCTTGTAAATGTGGATAATGAGGTAATGTTTGGAGAAAATCCCCGGCAAGGTCTACCATCCTTTTAACCCCCATATTGACTATTGTATTCATGATGTCACTTTTATGGTTTGTGAGACAGCATAGAACACTATCTAATGTGTCTAGAAGAAAAAGGATGCAACAAGTTTATATTTACCAACGGGTTGGCTCAAATTCTCACTGGGAGACTCATCTGCCAATGTTAGGTAACCTACACAGGTCGGACTGGATATAGTCGGGGCGAAGCCCCAAAAACCAGTGTAGTAATCAAAAAAAAAAAAAGGATGCAGCATTGTAAAACAACAATTTCACGTTAGAGTCTCTGAAAAGTGGATACTATATAAAATTGTCTATATGTAATAATAAACTCTACAATATTTATAATTTATGGGTTTTATAATTCTTATTTAACATGAGAATTCAAATTTTCCTACACACCATTCGATTTCCGTGCTGACATGGGTCCTACATATAATTTTTTCTAACACATGGGTCCCACATGTTTTTTATCTCTACAACATGAGAATTGAATTCTCATTTAACATGAGAAAATCAAACCCCGTAATTTATTAGTAGAATATATAGGATGGTGAGGACCAAACTCATGGCCACTTGATTATAGAGACTCTAATATTATATAAAGATTTAATTCATGACTTAAACGATTAGATTAGATTATATTAATGATTTATATTATATTTTTCTAATACGTCTCCTCGTATAAAAGTTCATTGGACTTAAAAGATGAATAATGTAAATATTCACCTACCTATACTAAGAAACTCAATAATATTAATTATTTATTAATGGAATGGATGCGATGAGAATGAATAAAATATACAGATTAATTTCACCAAAAAAAAAATGTACAGATTAAAAGGTGTGCTCCAACCCGCACTCTTTACTTGCATCCGTAGTATAGATAGATTCTTAGACGCCCAAACATGCTTGGATATTAAATGTTTATATATGTGAAATTTTCATGCTTTTTTCTATAGCATGTTAAAATTTCATTACTAAAGTATCATGAAGATTCAAGCACGTAGATCAACTAGCTTAATCCGTGGTCTTGGATACACAGTTGGGTTAAATGCTTGGTAGAGAGAGTTTTATTGTTGGAAGGTATTTTTTCTACCAATTTATTATAAGGGAAAATAATTCTCCTGTTTCAAGAGAATTCTTTCTCCTACTAACGAGATATTAAATTGTGTGTAATGTTTTTTTTTTAATTGGTGGTGGCCCATAACCTATGTAGCACCGATACCGACACGGGACACTTGACACGATACGACACGACACTCCGACACGTTAATTCTAAAAAATGTTAGATTTCAACACGTTAGAACACGTTTTGATATTAAATAATATTTTTAATTTATTTAGTGTATATTGTATTTAATATTCTATAATTTAACAAAAAAATGAATCTAAACTTATATTATTCATAAATTTTGCAAAGAAACATAGATATCCGAAATATTTATATTAAAATTAATAAAATGGTAATCGTAATGTAACAAATCTAATAGTTTGAACTAAAAACTCAACGCAACGCAACCTTTGAACCTTTTTATGAATTTCTATAATGCGTGTTGGAGTGTCGGGGAGTGTCGGAGAGTGTCAGGAAGTGCCGGACACGACACGCCAGAGTTTTTGAAGTAATCGTCCATAGCATCTTATGTCTATACTAGTAGAAAAAAAAATGAAAAATCTCATCTTGCATCAGAAAAAAAAAGAGGACCCTTTATTATGATATTCAATCACCCATCATCACTAATTTTTTCTGGTCATTAAAGGCATTAATTCCGCTATGTTATATATCATCGCGGATGGAGTTCGTGAAATGTTTCATGGCAAGCAGTTACACCACCACAAACCAACTGATATAACTCCACTATTTCGTATGCACTTCACGAAATTTGTTTCATTCATCATTTCCCTTATCATATTTTCGCAAGATTATAGATTATATGACGGGAGGGTAGCTGCTCTATATATTAAAGTAGGATATTCAACTTCAAGTCTTATAATATCAATCGATTTTAATTAGAGCAAAGCAAGAGTACTCTCAGTATATCAAATCATTTCCATTTTCGAAATTAAGTGAGATTAACCAAACGTTTGTGTAGTTATAAAATTAAGAAGCTAGCTAATTTCTTTTAAAGTTGTTGAATTGTTAATAGGGGGAAGTTCACCGATGCCCCTGTATTTTACTTCAAAATCATCTATGCCCCTGTAGTTTTTGTTTTCTATCACATATGCCCCTGTACTTTGGGCATATGTGATAAAAAAAACATACTATTTTACAAAGGATTTATCATCTATCATTTAACATGATCACAAAAAATTTCCTACACACACAACATTTTGTGGGGCCCGCAGCAAAAAAAAAAAAAAAAAAAACTTCAGCACGCAAAACGAATCTCTGTAACATAACACAATCACTTTTCCTACAACATAACTCTTATAAAACCCTTTTACAAATCACATTGGCATATTGTATTAAGAAAAAAACCACATGGGCATAAGTGATTCTGGAGTAAATCACATGGGTATTAGTGAATTTTTCCCTCGTTAATAATGTGACAATTCACATAAGGCAGTGACATGAGCCGTGATATGTATATCTGGATGCTTCTTATATAAAAACTATTATGAAACTATATATCCCATGTGAGATGTATATGATTGATTAGTTGTTTCCTGATTTCCTCTCATTGTTTATCATTAATTGCTTCGCTATACGAAGTGTCTTATACATCTGGTTCAATGCTCAAAAAGCGGAAACATATTATAAAACCCTTTGTTTGGTAAAAGGAAGATGAACTGTTACAATTGAAGCACTCAGGATTAGTTGGAGACTTCTTTTTATAAATTGTTATGATTTAATATAAAAAAAAAAAAATTTATTTATATACACACGAAGACAATAGTTCCAAAGTTTCTGTTAATATTGATGATATTTAGGCTTATGATTGAGAAACATTTTGGTAATACAGATATAAAGACGACGACTTAGACCAATGGATAGATAGTGTATGAGATTGGGAATTCGGATATTAAACTGAAAATTATCATTGGCATTGCAGTCAATACTATGCTCCACCTTTAAGAATTGTAGTGAATATGTAAGGAGTTGCAATTGGAGACGCTATAAGACATTCTTAAAAGTTATTCTCACCCTCACCTAAACATATAGAAAAGGTTGACGAGTTCTTCGATGAATTTAAAACTAAAAGATATGGATTAGACAAAAGAAAAGAGAGTACTCTTCTATAATTTCTTTTACAATACATACGTATAATCCTTTTCCAATTAGGGGTTGACCATGAACTGCTTGTCATGATTATTTGCTATGAATAAATATGGTGGTGGAATGAACATACGCAAGCATCTTCACTTGCACTACCTAATAAGATTGAATAAAAGGCCAGCGTATCTAACATTTGGTTCTCTTGGATAATGTTTTGATTTTCTTTTGATATTATCTATGGGTTCCGATTCGAGCCGGGTAAAACTACATAAACTATAAAACTTTTCCTATTAAGTTTTAGGGTAGAAGATTTCTTCGGTCAATGGAGATAAGTTATCTTTAGTGAGCTTAAAACGAAGTTATTTTGGGGCGAAAATCTATGTGTTTTTATAATTATAATATATTGTAGGGTTATATTAGTCTTTATCATTATAATTTTTTAATCTTATAATCCAAAACGACTTCGTTTTGAGCTCACTGAAGATAACTTTATCTCCGGTGACCGGAGAAATACTTTTCCCTAAATTTTAATACAGTTATATTTTGAAGGGTTCGAACTTGAGACCACTGATTAAGTTTGAAGAATTTCTTATGAGTTGATTTATATTCTTGGTTGTAATAATATATTTAAGGTGGGGGTTTGTTTTTCTCATGCATGGTGCATGGGAATTGAATTCTCATATTGTGACTCAATTGGTGGTGGACACCATATTTATTAAAAAAAAGAAAAAGAAAATAAAAGTTTTGCACACAAATCGAAGGGTCACAAACATGAGAATTCATTTCTTATGCAACATGAGAAAATGTTTTCCATTTTAAGGTGATCATATTCAGAGTTTGTCTATGTACCCGAATATCTATGTTTATACTTTCTAGTATATTTTATGTAGATTTCTAAAATGCACTATGCATATAAATGGGTACCTACATAAAATTATGACTTCGTTAGGAATGTGTTAGGGCTTGGTTGGGGTCCCACAAGAGGGCTGTTAGTATAGTTTTGCGTAATTGATTTGCATGATACGAAACATAATCAAATTAACAGAGGATGTTATGTTTATACATATTCGATGTTTTCAGAGGGAGGTTTCTTCTCCTTATGGGCCATGAAAAGTGAGCTTCACACTCGCTAAAAGGTTGCCACGTGGAAACCTACCCTACTTGGTAGTTTAAGTTTGTTGCTGATGTGTTGCTATATTGGTGTAAAGTACGTAGAAGGTGGCAATGGTTATACGCATGCTCCTTATTGTGCCTTGTTCTTGTAGTACAAGTGAATGACATGTTGAAAATTTGCGTATCCATTGTTAGAAATTCACTCCTTTATTCCTTTAATTTCCTAGTTAATTTACGTACGTTCTATATATGAACATTATGTCATGGAGTTAACGTTGACTTGGCTACTTTCATGCTCGTCATGGAAAATTTAGACAAGAACTTTAAGTAAAAACAAATTAGCAAGGGAAAGAAGATAATTAGGAAGAAGCTATTAGGTAACTTTGACATATGCATGCGATATATATGTTGTCCTTAAAAGATTCTCAATTTTGAAAAGTTAATAATAATAATGAGTAAAATACTTCTGCATGACATGCATATAAGTTATCTGTATTTATTCTCAAAATGACGTGTTTTGGTATTGAAATCTTAAAAAATTATAAATATAAAGACTATTATAACCCTGAAATAAATTAACATTACAAAAACACCATGATTTCCGCCCAAAACGACATCGTATTGAGCGTACTGCAGAGAACTTATCTGCAGTAACCGCAGGAAAAGTGCACCCAATAATAATTATTGTAATTATGAAAATCAGAACTTTACTTCCTTTTCAGTTAGAAGTTGGAGAAACTAATTATCTATTTTTAAGAATGATGAAGAAACTAAATATAGTTTTTCAAAGGAAATTTTTTTCTGTAAACTGTTTATTGAAAATGGGTGTGTCTAATTTACGTTTCTACGTCTATCCTTTGAAATTAAACATTATGAGCAGAAGCATTACTATGAGGAGTGTCTTTTAATACTCTTCAGGGTCGTTATCTATGTGTAAAATACAGGACAAAATTGGAATTTTTTTATCATATATAACACGATAACCAAGTCTTAGAAAGCATTGGTATTCCAAACATAACCACGCTATATATAGCAACTACCTCTCTGTAAATATCCAAGCTCCAAAAGAGTACACTATAAGTCTATAAACCTTCATTCTCCATTTCACAACACTCCAAGGTTTGGATTCTTTTGCTGTCTTTCGTTGTCATGGAAACTACTCCCAAAATCAAACTAATTGTTATGTTATTTCAAATCTGTTTGTGCAGTGCTAGTGATGATGGGGAGGACACCATTAAATGATGAAAGTGGTTTGAAGAAAGGGCCTTGGACCCCAGAAGAGGATAGTATATTGATGAATTACATTCAGAAACACGGCCATGGAAGTTGGAGAGCACTTCCAAAGCTTGCAGGATTGAACAGGTGTGGGAAGAGTTGCAGGCTAAGGTGGACTAACTATTTGAGGCCTGATATCAAAAGAGGAAAATTCTCTGAGGAAGAAGAACAAGTCATCATCAATTTACATGCAGCTCTTGGAAATAAGTAATCTCTGAATTAGTATTCATTATTCATTACTATTTGGGTGGAGGGGTTACTGAAAGAATCTAATAATTTGTTTGATTGTGTTCTGGTTTTTTTGTTCTTAAAACTGTTTTGTAAAATAGTTATGGAAATAGTTGTTTTCTATGTCTTTTTTCATTTTGAAAGTTAAAAACCAAAACAGAAAACAAAAACAACTCAGACATGTTCTCTAAATTTGATTCTAAAAACAAAAAAAAAACAGTTATAATTTTCAAAACATTTTTTACAAAACAGGTCTTACCAAACGAGTTTTTTAATTTTTTTTGTTCTGAAAACTAAAAAACTGTTTTTTGAAACACAAATCAAACATAGCCTTAATTACATTCCACTTTAAGTTCTGAAATGAATTAGCAATTTTCATAAATGGCAAGCTTAGAATGATTGCTCTCAATTTCGGCTAGCTTAGACTATATTATGTTAATTTTTTTTTTAGAATACTATATATATAAATGAACTGATTATGATTTGTATATACTTTATTTCAATTATTAGGTGGTCAGCTATAGCAGGTCATCTACCAGGGAGGACTGATAATGAAATTAAGAATTTCTGGAACACACATTTAAAGAAAAAGCTTATGCAAATGGGGTTAGATCCAGTTACTCATCGTCCAAGATTAGATCACCTTAATATTCTATCCAATCTCCAACAGTTGCTGGCTGCTACAAACTTTGTTAATAGTTTTACAAACACTTGGGACATTAATGCTCTAAGGCTGCAATCAGATGCCACACAACTAGCCAAACTCCAATTGCTGCAGAACATACTTCAAGTTCTTGGTTCCAATCATACCTCAAATTTGGAGCTACTCAATCCATTTGGACCATCATCCTCAGTGCCAGAAGGTTTTCTACATGAAGTTTTAGGATTGAATCAGTCTATGCTCCAAAACCTTTGTAATAGTTCAGCTGGTTTTCCCTCTCAAAATCAGCCCAATTTCCAAAGCTTTGAAGCCCCTCATCAGCCAGCTCAACTCAATGGGCATCACCACATGAATGGTGGCAGCAGTAGTAGTAGTTGCATGAAGTCTCAAAAGGTTGAGGAACAAGTTGATGCCACAAATTCTTCATCAACACTATTTAATTCGCTTCCAAATCTGGTTTCAGCCTCACCTGAATGTTCCACTGTCAAGCAAATGGAAAACAAGGTGAACCCAAATGAGTGCTCTAACCCTTCTTCCACTTCAACCGGATTTGAAATGTTGGGAGATTTCATGTATGAGGAAGTAAGCGATGCCTATTGGAAAGATTTCTTAGAGTAAGTAACCTTTTATGATAATATTATTGCACCGTTTTTCTAGCTCCACTTGTGCTTATTATATTTTTGTTGTAAAGAACCAATTCAGTGTATCGGATTCGAACCTCACCGCCCCCCACTTTCTTTCTAGTGGAATTTCTTTTCTTCGCACAGGTAGGTGGGCCTTTGCATTGTCCACTCTTCAAGCTCATTGGACTCTCGTGTGAGGGGGCGTGTTGAGATATATAAAACTATTAAAAAACCTTCGTCCAACAGCTTAAGTTTTTGGGTTGAATTGTTTCTTTACAATTTATTTGTTAATGTCATGACATACTCATTTTTCTCTCCTTATAATTGCAGCCAAGATTCTAACCAGTAACCAGCCAGAGTCAACAGTCTCATAAAAAGACAACGGTATTCAAGGTTTATCAGAACCATAATGGGAATTATCATTGATCTTCAGGATCAACACATAGTGTTCATTTAGGTATAGCTGGTTGGTTTATATGTATTTGAAGATGGATTGATTTTTGGATTCAAACATTATTATAAGCTTCCATTGTATAGACGGTTTACAAATGGAGATTATACTTTATTTTACAGAATACAATCCTCTCATGTTCAACTTCATGCATTAATTGCAGCACACAAATCTCAGCTCACTCAATAAATGCAGCTTTCCTTATTAAATAATATTATTTGTGATGGATACTAAAGTCTTTATACTTTTATGAATCCCTGAAATTTGAATGGTTGGAAATAAAACAGGGTGGAAAAGATGTGTGCTCCACTAGCTTCTTGTCTGTCCCATCTTTCCACCAGAAATTAACACTTTAGAACAAGAGTCAAGAGAAGCAAACAAATTATTAACATATTCGAGACTTAGAGACTTGAAGAATGGACAAAAATGAGTGAATACTAATTAAGACGATTAGTTGTGGAGACTGACACATAATATAATACAGTAAAAATGACCAATTCAGTTTTTTAAGTAAAAAGAGGTTTCTAAGTTCTAAACATAGAAGGGAGAGAAACTCAAGATAGAAGGGAGAGAAACTCAAGTCAAACTTTCTCAAAACCTTAAGGAAAACGTTGCTAAAACACCCATTTTCTAATGCAATAAAACTCTCCTGACACTGACACTTAGAAATCATCATGGAAAATCGAATCGTAAATAATTTAATCAAGAGGTGAAGTTAGTATGATCTTTTTTATAACTTGTTGATAACTTTATCTACCATTTGACATAAAGACAAGTTTTTGTTCACTGTTAGGTGAGACTATTCCTGTTGATTTTGATCTTACAAGCAATGTAAAAACAATCCATAAATCGTATTACTTCCTCCATTTATCCAATGCAAGTAAAAAATCCACTCATAAACTATAATTTAATTAAGGGTTCACTTTTTCTAAAATCATTTGCAGATAAGTTATCTGCAGAAAACCCAATACGACGTCGTTTTGAGGCAGAAATCATAGTGTTTTTATTATTTTAATTTATTTCAGGATTATTATAATTTTTCAATCCCAACATGAATTTCATTTTGGGAATAAATACAGATAACTCATATCTGCAGTAACTGCAGAAATATTTTCTCTTTAATTAAATACAAATACCACTATTATAATGGAATTATGATTATTATTTATATTTTAGTTTAAAATTAAAAGAAATGCAAGAACATTTTACTTTACACATCACAACACTAGCATATACAAGGCAAACGCATTTTCTACTATTGAATGGACAAGTATAGGGTAAACAATTTTATTATTCTCTCCTTCTATCAAACATATGCATGAAAAATTCAACCAAAAATAAAAAACATACGCCTGAAAAAGGTAAATGGACTTTCACAAAAATTTGTAAAGAGAAAGCATCCAATACAAAAAAGACATCGGAGATACCACAAACTCTGTCTATAAAGAGAAGGGTTACATACATCAACCAATGGAAGCAAAAGATGATTCCACCATAAACTAAAAGAAATCCATTCAGATTTCACGCGATTAAAGATAAGTCTGCATTGCAGGTTCATAATGTAGCGAACTAATTACAAGTTGAAATATAGGATTCTATATTAAGAAGGTAAATATACTGATAGGACTAATTACAAGTTGAATCTACATTCAATGGGAAAGAGCAGGAGATAGCGCTCTCTAGGATTCCAATAGCATTGTAATTCATTAAATGGTCATCATGCGTCAAAGGGAAGTCCCAAGTAAACGTCAGAACTGAAACATTGAAATTCTTCTATATCTAGACTTTCAATTGATAGGGATGAGATAAAAATACAATCCAACTTGCCACTTCTTTCGTCAAATCTAGATTGAAGGGCAAGGGACAAGAGCAGAAATCAAGTGTAGAAAAATAGTTGCATTTGCATCACATACAATTTGGTTACTAACATGAAGAACCACAAGTCCACAACCCAAAAGAAGCACTAGCAAATCCTATTCCGAGAATCAAAAATCATAAATCAAACACGTGCAAACAATTGAATGTTCAATATACCTCCCCCAAAAGTTGAATATTGTTCTATTTCTGGTTGCTAGCACCCTTTTTCTTGAGCAGGCTTCCGAACTTGCCAAGCAAAGGCTTCTTCTTCTTCTTCGATTGTTGTTGTTTCGATGGTGAGCTCCCACCATCATCGATGCTCTCCGTTACAGAGGTTCCGTTTATCTTATCAAAGCTCTCACTGCCATCCATCTTTGAGTCAACTTCTTCTTCAAATGATTCGGGCTCTCGTTCTCTCTCTGGCGAGAACTCCTTTTTGTCTATCTTGCAGCTCTCCCACATTTTATATTCAACTTCTACTGAATCATCTTTTTCTTTTCTATCATCTTCCTTCAGTTTTCCATTCACATCCTCAGGTTTAGGAGATTCAATTTTTTCAGCCGTGTCATTCAAGAGAATGCTTTCTTCCTGATTGACCGAAAGCTCTTCCTTTGAAATATCTTCTCCTCCATGCCCATTTTCTTCAGAAAATTCAACTACTTTAGGAAGCAAATCATAGTCCTTCTCACTGTCCGTAAGATCCCCATTTTCCTCAGTGTGGTTTCTGGTTGTAGCTTCTTCCAGAAACTTAGATAACTCCTCCACCTTCTTAATAGATTCAGATTCCCGAGTTCGGAGTTCATCGTTTTCTTGGAAAACATTCTGCAACTCATTTTCTTTATCCAATAAACTCTCCTTCAATTTCATGTTCTCAGCCGTTGCATTCTTAAGAGCTTCCTGAAGTTGGATTGCCTCAGCCTCAACTTCCTTCAGATTTTCCTTCAACTGAGCTTCTTCCTCCCTGTTGAAACTAGCTTCTTCCTCAGTTTCTTTAAGCAAATAAACCAATCTATTTATTTCTTTTTCCAGGGACGCGTTCTCTTCTTCATTTTTCTTTAAGCAGCTGAGTAGATGAAGTTCTCTCTGCTCCCACTCAGCCTTGGAGTTCTCAAACGTATTCTTAGAAGTTTCGATACTACATATAAGAACATCAATCTCATGCCGTGCATCATTAAGCATGGACTCATATTTTTCATTAGTAGCTTTTAAGACTAATTTCAAATCTTCAATCTGGGTCTCATAGATTTCATATTCAGCTTGACTGCTTAGTAGATTTTCTTTGGCTTCTCTAACTTCTGCAGACACTTCATGTAATGCAGAAGCTAAGCTTTCCATTGCCTTTTTGCTCTTTTCTTCTTCATCCCTAGAATTCTCCAATTCATTGATAAGTTTGTTTTTCTCTTCTAATAGGATCTGCACACTAGAAGCTGCAAGATTCTCATTCTTCAAAGCCTGAGCTTTCTCTTCCTTAACTCTCTCAAGTTCAGATTTGAGAGACTCGATCTTCTTTGACTTTTCAAGACTTTCTTCCTTAGCCTTAAGAAGTTGATGTTCTGAATCCTCCAGTTCAGCTCTTTGTCTCCCAATTGTCATTTCTAACAATCCCACCTTCTCTCTAAGAGTAGCAACTTCAGATTCGGCATCATGCAACAAATTATTGTTTCCTTCTAGCTGTTTCGTAACAGATTCCAAATATTCTGATGCAGATCTCTCCAAATTATTTGCTTCTTCAGCCCTCATTTCTAGTTCCTCAACCTTCTTCTTCCACTCCTCTAGCAGACTATGTGCATAAGATTCAGCCATCTTTGAGGCTTCTAGCTCCACATTAAGCTGTTCAATAGAAGTTTCTTTCTCTTTCATCTTCTCATCATAATCCTTGGCTTTTTCAAGTTCTTGCTTGAGAGCCTCTATCTCTGTTTTCAGCTTCAATATAAGCTTATTTTCATTAGCCTCCGTTTCCCCTTTTGCCTCTAGTAAGGCCTTCAACCGTGTCAGTTCAGCTGAAAAAAACTCTGCTTTCTCTGCATGAATCTCGGCAATTTTAGTTGCAGCATCAGCGTGATTCAATGCCTGGTTCTTTGCATCACAAGTCATGGAAAGTTCTTGGTTAACCCGCTGAAGCTCCTGAGTGGTGGAGAGAAGAGAAGCCACATCCAAAGCATGCTGGTTTCTCGCACTTTCAAGCTCTTTCTGCCATTCTTCTTCTTTCTTCTTCGCAGTTTCAATTCCAGCCTGTTCCAATTCAACAGCTCGGAACTTCTCAATCTCCGAATTCTCCTCAGCCTGCTTTTGAGCCACCAATGCCTCCCCGAGTTTCTCATTTGCCTCCTCAGCCACTCTCTGTGCTTCTTTCAACTCATCAATTGCTTTTACCTTCTCCCTCTCAGCCTGAATGAGCTGCTCCTTTGCTTTCTTTAGATCTTCTTGAGCAAGATTCAACTGGTTCTGCAATTCTGAGCCCTTTGCAGCTCTTGGGGGTTGTTTCTGAAAAACAAAGGAATATATACCCTTTAAAGGAAAGCATTATTAAGTAAAATACTTTGCTGTATCAACTATCAAGAATAATGAAAGAAGCATCTCCAGCAGTTTTCAACCAAATACTGGACATCTCGGAATAAAGGGTAAGAAGTCATGCATTATCTAAAATTCTGAGTTCCAAGCAAAAATGTTAAAAATTTAGCACTAACTGACTGAGTAACGCATCCTAGCATATCCTAGCACATCCCAGATGTTTCCTTATTACACTCGTCAGAAGACTTCAGATGTTGGGAAGTTCAAATGCTTCATCCAAAATAAAGAAATGGAAATGAACAGTTCTTCAAAGGCAGCTATTTGGTAATAAAGACAACCATGACTGAATTTCAAGGAAAGAGAGGACAGTAAGTGCACTCTATAACTTACATCTGGTGGAGTGGAGGTGGGTCTTGGTGATTTCCGCTCAACAGTGGGCTTAGAATTCACAGATCGCGGTGATTGTTCCGCAGAGAGGCGCGAGTTTTGCAAAGGTGATGGTGATTCTGATTCTGATTTGGACATTACTTTGCTAACTTTACTGACTCTTGGTGTAGCCAGTGATGCTTTGTTGGGATTTCCAGATAGATTGGATCTATTAAATTCATAATGTCAATAGCAGATCAACGATGCATTTAACGAAACATACATGATACAATACAATATAAGAAAACAAAATGCCTTGGTTGTATACAATCAGATAAATGGATCTAAGCCACAAGAAAGCAACCCTTATGCCAAATTCAGCATCCAGAAGCCAAACTCATTGAACAACAAGTGAAAACTAGAGCAAGAACCGCAGATAGTGATGCAATCAACAATGTATAATAAGCCTGAACTAACATAATTGTACAAAATCAAGACAGAATAAGCATATGTCAAAAATAAGTTAAACCAAATTTTGAATTGTATGCAGAAAGCTTTTAGAAAACAAAACAAAAACACGAGTTTCAACAGATGAACAGAAGAGAAACACACTTAAATTTGAAAGTTAGAAACTTTAGGTGAAAATTCTACAGCAGCATATCACAATTACCAGATCAAACCCCATCAAGGAGAAACTAATAACACAGACAAAAATAAATAAATAAAACAAACTAAGCAGCACACACAAGCAATTGAAGAAACCCAAAACAGTTCTTCACATGATAGTCATACTCACACCCACAAAAAACCAAGCTTCACTAACCTAGATTTTGAAGCCATGGAGGAAGTTGTCTCAGTAACAAGAAAAAGTAATAAAGGTATTGCCTTTGCTGAAAGAGGGTCAGTTGCAGAATTGGGAATGTTAGACTTCTGACATTGTAAGAAAGAAAGAACCCAAACTCAACAAATTTTGGATCAGAGTATGTTACAGATTCTACCCAAAAAAAAACATTATTTTTTTGGGTTGAAGCAGAGGGAATTTACAGAGCAGAAACCAAATAATTAAGAGTTCTTTTTCCAGTGTCTCCAGAGTGGGCACACTAGTCTCTCTCTCTCACACTCACAAATATTTTCTCTCTCTTAACCGTTTTCTTCTGCTTTTACTCTCAGTGATGTGTTTATTTTTAGGTGCAATCATGAATGTACAAAAGTACCCTGATGGAATTTATAAAAAAAAAAAAAAAAATTACCCTGGTGCGGATTCTCTTTTCTCTGTATGTCAATCAAAATTATTTATTGTGAATTGGGATCACTATTTTTTTTTGTTGATTCTTTAATGTAATTAAGAGAATAGAATTAGAAAAGAGAAAAAATAATAGAGATAAAAAATAAAAAATAAAATTAATGTTGTAAGAGGGAACACCAACAAATTCAATAAGGTTGAACCATATAAAATATTTCGGTGTCAAATGACATGTGTAACCTTTCTCAGAGGTAAAGCAAAAACTTGTGACTGTTTCTCTCTCTACCAAGCTGACCTTCTTACAATAAATATTACATTAGTGAAAATTGAAAATAGATATCCTATGAATTTGGAAAAGAAAATGATTCTATGAATTTAAATAGAAAGTACGAAATTGTGTTGACATTTCGAGTTATGTTCTAAAAAATGTAGTGAGGTTCAAATCTCCAATCAAATGCATGGTTTTCCTTTTGTTAACGTTTTAAAATGTTTTTTCCTTTTCACAGAAGGAATATGAAATTTTAAATTTTTAATATCCAGTAATCTAATTACATGAGTTAAAAAAAACAATAAATTGGGTTGGTATCTTGAGTTATTTTCTTAAAAATGTAGTGAGCTTCAGTTCACCAATATTCAAATGCATAATTTTTCTTTGGTTAACTTTGTAAAATGGTTCATTGTTATCAAAAAAAAAAAAAAAAAAAAACTTTGTAAAATGGTTTTTCTTTCTTACGAAGTTTCAATTTGTTATCGGTAGGTGGAGGTTATATTTATTATTATTATTTTACTATCTCCTATTGATCAATTTTTAACCGTTGATTTCTCTAATCTAACGGTTATAATTTATTAAAAATTAATAAGTATCACCCAATAAATTACAATCATTAGATTGACGAAAATTAATGATTAAAATTTAGTGATAAGAGGTAGTAAAAAAAGAGATAATAAATTAATGGAAAAAGTGTGTATAATTTTAAAGGACGCAAAGTTATGTCATTTTAAGAGAGAGAAAGAGATAGATAAAGTAGGAGAGAGTTGACAAAAAAAGTAAAGGTTTGGGTCCCACCTCTTTGTGAGAGTGAAATGATATAAGTTGTGTCATTTAAAATGATAAACATTTTTCCCTAAATTAATAACTATAACCTCTCTCATGCTTTAAATATGTAACCTTGACCCCCGCAATCCGGATTAGTCTCATAGCCGGCTCAAAGAGTTGAAGCTTGTGGGATACCAGAGGGAGCCAACTCGCCTCAAAGAGGTAATTAGGATTGGGTAACTCCAAAAAAATATGTAACCTTGTATAAACTATGGGTAAAGTATGTGTCATTTTAAAAGATGTAAAATTGTGTCATTTTAAGAAAGAGAAAGAGATAGATAAAAGAGAAGATAGAGTTGACAAAAAAAATATGGGTCTCACCTCTTTGTGAGAGTGAAAGGATATAAGTTATGTATAAACATTTTTCCCATAAACTATTCAAATTCTTCGCTATGATTTGGGGAATCGCATCCATAGTCGAAGCCTTTTAACTGAATTTTAATTTACTATCCTTTGCTTGGAAATTATTATATTCTTCTCTTAAAATGGAATGAGTACTAAAATAATTACATAAATATTATTAAAGTGATTTTAAGATATCTTGTGATAATTACTTATAAGTTTTTAAATAAATACTTAAAAATGTACATTTTTAGCCCTCATAAATTTTTTCAAAACATAGAAAGCATTCTTAAAAACCTTAAATAATTCAAAACGGGAATGAATATCTTTTTATGTCTTATTTTAAATATAATGTCATGGGAAATATGTTAATTATTCATTTATAAATTAATAACGAAAATTTTAACAAAAAAAATCACTAAAATAAGAAAGTAAAAGTCGTCACTTTAATTATAAATAATTAAGCTGCATGTGAATGAATGATTGAAATCTTAATCATATAAAAAAAATAAGAACATCCATTTTCCATAAAAAGCTTAAATATCAATAGCTCAAACAAGAATTAATCCCTCTCCAAAAATAGGGAAAGTGACCATTTTATCACGTTTGGACAAAAAATTTATCAGACTGTCACGCCAACAGTAAATTTTGCCAAAATGACACGTGGCATAATTCGCTACACAGAATAGCGAATTATGCATGCAAGTAATTCGCTACACAGTGTAACGAAATATGCCACATCAGAACCAAATATGTCACATGTCAAATTTTTATAAATTCGCTACATAAGGTAGGGAATTATGCCAAAATGTCAAAATTTGACATGTGACATTTTTGGTTCTGACGTGGCATATTTCGCCACACTGTGTAGCGAATTACTTGCATGCATAATTCGCTACACTGTGTAACGAATTATGCCGCGTGATATTTTGACAAAATTTACTGTTGGCGTGATAGTTTGGTAATTTTTTTATTAAATCGTGGCACTTTGGTCACTCTCCCAACAAGGCGTGGTATGAAGCATAAGGCTAGATAGACACAAACGCGGAAACCATACAACCACGTTATGCCCTGGACCTGGATATTTTATATGAAATTCATTATCTCATGTTCGTGCACATAAAACTAAACACAAACACACACATATACATTAAATTAAGGCATAATATATTTTACAAACAAATAAAATTTAGTGATGCAAATAATACATCCACAAATTAATTACATACTTGTATTTCTTTAAACGAAACTTATATGTAAGATTATATAACATGTTAAACAAATCATATGATTGATTAATTTAAAAAACCGAGTGATGCAAAAATATCTAGTTATACACGCTACTTGCCACATATTCAATCATTTTAGGATTGTTTACTTGTATTACCTTATTTTATATTTAAAATAAGGGGAAAAGTATCTAATGTTATTTTAGGTAATTTTATCTAATATTCACCGAAATGACGTTATTTTGGGTTACAAATTTAAAAAATTAGAATGATAAAGATTATTATAACCCTGAAATAAATTAAAATTACAAACACACTATGATTTTCGTCCCAAAATGATGTCGTTTCGGTAAACATTAGACAAAGTTATCTAAAATAACTTTAGAAAAAAACGAACCCTTAAAATAATTTATAATTATAATTTTATTGAAAAAAGTTTTTTTTTTTCTTCCAAAATTATTGGAAACCAAATTCAAGATAAATATAAGGAAAAATATTTTCTCATGTCGTAGGAGAGTTATTTTCTCCTACTAGTGATCTTTTGATATTTGTGCAATGTTTTCTTTTATTTTTTATTTTTTTAATAGATGTGGGCCCCACATAGGATGTGTCTACAACATGAGAAAATTTTCTCCTATCGGATGAGAAAATTGAAACCCTTAATATAATTATATTTAACTTACCATACTTTTTTTGGTGGAAAACAAATATATATACGTTAACTAACGAACACAGTATATGTATCAAGTCAAAACCTTTTCCACCTCCATACCAAAAAAAAAAAAAAACCTTTTCCACCAGCCCTTTTTTTTTATAAGTTTATTTTCAGTTTTATGTTACATATATAGAAAAAAAAAATACTTGACAAATATCATAGACATCTTATCATAACCATTCCATTCATGTCCTCTCTCTCTTTTTTTAAACCTGCCTCACATAAAAAAAAAATTTCTTGTCGAGATACATCGGGGGGAAATTTTTGTGGAAGAAATATTGTAGTTAACTAGTTATCATTGATTTTGCCGTTAGAGCAATGAATAAATTGAGAGGATATTTTTATTATCAAAATTTTTCACTACCAACTTACTATCATTATAATCATCGTTGGATCAAAGAGAGAGAATGCTAAGAAGTTTATGAAGAGAGAGAAAATATTGATCCAATGATAATTAGATAGGTAGTAAGATGGCAGTGAAAAATTTTGGTATTGAGAATACGGAAAGATTATACTTACTGCCTATTTTTCTTACTACTTGTTACTACCAAAACTTAACCGTTGATTTCCGTCAATTTAACGGTTGTAATTTATTATAAATTAATAATTAATTAATTAATAAGTATGACCTCATAAATTACAACCATTAGATTGACAGAAATCAATGGTTAAGATTTGGTAATAACAAGTAATAAAAAAATAGGTAGTAATTAAGTAGGGGTAAACATTTCTCAAGCAGCTTGAGATAAGTTTATCTCCGGCTAGCCCCAAAACTACGTCATTTTGATTAATGAAGGGTGTTTGTGTAATTTTAGGTGAATTAGTGAAGAGTGTTTCAGTAAAATGTATATGATATAAAAATAAATAAAATCACAAAAACACCCTTCATTAATTCACCTAAAATTACATAAACACCCTTCATTAATCAAAACAACGTAGTTTTGGGGCTAGCTGGAGATAAACTTATCTCAAGCTGCTTGAGAAATGTTTTTCCCAATTAAGTATAACCTCTCCCATGAGAATATCCCTCCTTCGACAAATTTAGTTTAACCCAACAGAGTTGCCGAGGGATCAATTTTGGTATGGTGAGAAGCTGACTAGTGAGTAGCAACCAACAATTAAACTTTCATTTATCTTGCGGGTGTGGCAAAACTGATTGGAATTCTGTGATTATAAACATTAGGTAAAAGTTGAAAGTGAATAAGTGATGCAAACAATTCACTCACAGTATGTGGATAAGTATTTATTAATTTAATTATACTTGCTTTCTATTGTAAATGTTAAGCTTTGCATATAAATTTTGGATATATTCCAAAAGATGGATGAAAACTGGTACCCAATTTGTCGCTATTGTTGTTTAATTTCCCCTTCTTTACGGGATTTTTGAAGTGGGACGACAGCGCAGTAAGTTTAATTCCTCAATTAATTTTATCATTTCGTTTTTATATTAAAATTTCGTATGATAATGTTATTTTTTAATAAATCACACGTATCCTTAACCGGAAGCAATTATATTTGTTACGAGTATGAGATTAAGACTTTAAACCTTTTTCAAAGATAATATTGGAGACGATTAAACACATGTTCTCACCCTTACCTGTTCAGCTCTCATGTACCAAATGAGCTACCATGATTTGGTTGTATGATAATACTTTGGTGAGAAGGGTTATATTTACAAATACAAACTCAACTATGTAAACAAATTTTTTTATAAATATAACATTTCTCTACTTTGTTTTAAGAGTTTAAGAGTTTTACGTTTCTTTCTCATGTCCCTGATGTCATAAGTATTTCGTTAAAAAGCAATTTTATTTTTGTCAGTGATGATTACAATATAATATGTTTCATATAACAAGGAAACAAATAGAATCATAAAACATCATTCTTTAATGGGTTTTATTTTTCTTATGTTACATGAGACAAGTTGTCTCATCCAACACGCAAAAAATGGGTAGGGCCCACTAAAAAGAAGAGAAAGAAAATAAAAAAACAAGTCTCACCTATTTTTATGTGTGTGTTGCATGAGATAACTTGTCTGATATAATATAAGAAAAATAAAACTCATCATTAATTCTTTCAATTCCAAAATAACTTAGTTTAGAGTTGGTGAAGATAATTTCATCTTAACAGAGGAGAATACTTTTTCCATAAATAAGAGCAATAAACTCTAATATAACATTATTTATTTATTGTTTGTGAAAACTGAGGAGATGGAAAGACATATTTTTTTCTTCAGAACTACCGGTAGGTATATCCATATGCCCATATATAGTTGCGCCTAATGTAACTTCAGAATTAAGCTCCCAAACATATGACAATTATATAAACATTTTTTTAAGTAAATAAAGCACGCTACTTGTTTGTTACAATTCTATAGCAAATCTGATGAAATGGCAGCATCTTGACAAACTAAGCAATATTTAGAATCCCTTTTAATAGGGTTAATTAATTGTTTTTCAAGTTGTAGGAAAATAAATTTATATCCTACATACCCACAAAAAATGCATAATTAAGGTTTGTTTGTTTTTTTTTTCTTTTATCTTCTCACATGGATCCCACATATTTTTTTTTATGAGTTTGTAGGAGATAAATTATCTCCTACAATACGAAAAACACTAAATCCCTCTTAATATCATTATTTCTCTTTCCACTTTTTATTAATATGTCAGAAATTGTAAGTTCAACAACATGAGTCGTCAAACAGCACATTTACTGGTTGGCTAGGGTACATACCTGATGCAAAAATAAATATAGATATTAGGTTAGTAGTCATTGTTTGCATACCATCCACAGCACCACTTACATGACATGTCTCAACCAATAATGCTTATTGCTTTATGTAGTAATTAACTTAGGGTTTTATAAGAGTTATGTTGTAGGAAAAATGATTATGTCATGTTATAGAGATTCATTTTACGTGCTGAAGTTTTTCTTTTTTTTGCTGCGGACCCCACAAAATGTTATAAGTGTAGGAAAATTTTTGTGGTCATGTTAAATGATAGATGATAAACTCATTAACTTATCTCTAGTTGAATCCAAAAACTGATAAGTAATACAATTATCACTATTAAAATCATAATAAAATATATGAAAATTAAACCAGCCAATTTTTTTGGCGAGCTAGTAGGTCTAGTTACACATCATTAACAGGCACAAATTTATGGTTGTGGAAGCGAACTATTCATATATATGGAACTTACAAAGTTGGTGAGTTTAAGACAACTGGCATGCACATGGGAAGTGGTATCAAAATCAAAATGGCAAAAAACTCATCAGGATTTGCAGATTCAGGTTGAGGCAACGACAGACAAAGCACACGTAACATCATCATTCTGAGGTGGGGAGCATCTTGTATTGTTTGTTTCAGTTTCAGCCACTCCTTCCTCAATCCTTTGACGAATAATCATACCACAATACCCAATATTTTCCACCCTTTTCCCATCCTCCTATAGAATAAATCTTTGGTAATACTGCTCTACCAAAGATTCAGTACATCCCACCAATGAAAATATTATATGTCAGTTAAAATTATTTTTTTATTGTCAAATTTTTTCTCTCTTCTCTGATATTTACTGCTCTCATTAATGAGATACACTGAATCTAGGTACAGCAATCATAGCAAAGATTTATTCCCTCGGAAACTACTCTCATTTTCACCTTAATTAATTAAGTAGACCATCCCAACGCCACATATAACAAACATACACGTTATTTGGTTGTTATGCTCCAATTCCTTCCATTAATGATCACCATTTTGTCACTTCCAAAGTGTTAGACCTATCCCTCTCTCCCCCTCTTTCCTCTTCTTCTTCTCTCTCTCTCTCTCTCTTTTATTTTTCTTTTGCTTATTACTATATTTATCAGGTTTTGTGCAAAAATCTCCCCGGCTTCTCAAATCTTCACGTTGAATGTGGGCTGTGTCGCTACGACAGTACGTGGTTAATTAGGATGTAGTTAAAGAAATAACTTTTTTCGTATAAGATTGTGAATTATGGAACGTTATATTTACAAACTTCTTATTTATAAATTACATATTATGTCTTATCAGTAATACACTCTTGAATAGACTATTATCGTCAGACATAGTGTAATTTATAAGTTTGTCAATATAACCCTACTTTTATCTTAATATAGACATTTAATTATATTCATTTGATTTTAAATAAATTTGATAAAAAAATCGTATTTCATTAAAATTAAAATTACTCATTTATATCTTCCCTGGTTGATTAATTTATATTTATTATCAAGTATATTTCTAAAAGAATAAATACCCAATTTTATAATATAAAGAGCCTGTCTGGCTAATGTTATAGATTGAAGCCTAAGAAGTTTTATTTTTTTCTTTTTTAATATATAGCCTAAGAACATATTTGGCATACACAATAATTTTCTTTTTCTATCAATGGCAGGTGATGAATGGCATAAAAGCTGTGAAATAGTAATTCCAAGAAGATTGGAATTAATGTGCTTATGATAATCGACTACTCACTACCTATATATAGGCTCACATCCTTACAGCAGACATTTCTTCTATCAGTTATAATGCATTTCATGTAGTTTGTATCCCTAGTACTCTTTTTCCTTTCTGAGGTTTTCCCTAGATAGGTTTTTACTCGGAAAAGGTTTTAACGAGGGCAGGTGGTCGGGGTTTTCAACGTAGGTTTAACCCTTTTGATATTTCTTATGACTTTATGCCATTTTTCATATTGTAGTAACTCTTTTATTTGAATAAAATAAAGCTAGGTGACTGTGTGAGACTTTGCTCCGACGTGATTGTGTAGCCAGTGATGCTTTGTTGGGATTTCCAGACATATTGGATCTATCAAATTCATAATGTCAATAGCAGATCAACGATACATTAAATGAAACATACGTGATACAATACAAGATAAGAAAACAAAATGTCTTAGTTGTATAAAATTAGATAGATGGATCTAAGCCACAAGAAAGCAATCCTTATGCCAAATTCATTGAACAACAAGTGCAAATTAGGGCAAGAACCGCAGATAGTGATGCAACCAATAATTTATAATATGCCTGAACTAAACTTGTTGTACAAAATCAAAACGGATTAAGAAAATATGAAGAAGAAAAAAAACAAGTGAAACAAAATTTTGAATATTACGTAGAAAGATTTTAGAAAACAAAAACTCAAAATTTTCAATAGATGAACAGAAGAAAAACACACTTAAACTTGAAGGTTAGAACATTTAGCTGAAAATTCCACAATGGCATGTCATAATTACCAGATCAAAACCCATCAAGCAGAAATTAATAACACAGACAAAAATAAATTTTTAAAACAAACTAAGCAGCACACACAAGCAATTGAAGAAACCCAAATCAGTTCTTCACATGATAGTCATACTCACACCCACAAACACCAAGCTTCACTAACCTAGATTTTGAAGCCATGGAGGAAGTTGTCTCAATAACAAGAAAAAGTAATAAAGGTATTGCCTTTGCTGAAAGTGGGTCAGTTGCTCACTATTTTAAAATAAATATTACATAAAAATATTATGAGTCATGGTCATGGAATTGATTTAGTGAAAATAGATCCTATGAATTTGGAAAAGAAAATTATTATACGAATTTAAAATGTTTTTTCTTTTTTCACAAAAGGAATATGAAACTTTAAAATTTTAATATCCAGTAATCAAATTACACGAATTGAAAAAGAGAGAGAGAGAGCAATGAATTGGGTTGACATTTTGAGTTATTTTCTTTAAAATGTAGTAAGGTTCCAATTCACCAATCAAATGCATAATTTTTCTTTGGTTAACTTTGTAAAATATTTTTTCTTTCTTAAAAGTTTAAATTTGAAATCTACTTTAAATATGTAACCTTCTACAAACTATTAAAATTCTTCTCTACAAGTTCAACCCCAATTAAAAATGCTTTTAGTAAAAGCCATTTTCTTCTATGCAAGAAATAAAAATGTCATTTTTTTTTGGATTACTTTCTATCCGGATAAAGTCTTTATCCTAAGTTGAAGCCTTTTAATTGAATTTTAATTTACTATCCCATTGCGAGTTTGCTTGGAAAAAAATATATTCTTCTGCTAAAATGGAATCTAATAATGAGTACTAAAATAATTACATAAAAATTATTAAAGTGATTTTAACATATCATGTGATAATTATTTATGGGCTAGTTTGTTGGATTTGATAAGATAAGGATCAATAGGAGAGGAGGGCTCGATAAAAGTAAGAAAGAATATAGGTATGATAAGTTAATATCCTATCTTATGTTTGATGTACATTAATTAAGGAATATGGTAGAATTGTGTTATCATATCTTGTGTTT